>JAHLJT010009419.1:157520995-157582403 GCA_031308135.1 Acheta domesticus
TCGTTCCGTTGTGATCGACGGGTATCAATTTCAAGTTCGAAAGAATTTATTATTTTGACTTTTTGAGGGTATTTTACGAACGTGCTAACTACATTATAATACAATGAAAGTATAAAGCACCTAATAATATCGAGAACGTTTATATTAAGTTAAAGAAAGTATTCCAAACAAGCTAATTCTTTGCGTACTGTTCTGCAGTTCTCCCTTGCGAGAAGGGAATGCAATCGGTGAAATCATTCCGCGCAGTAGTCATGGCATCTAGCGAGGAAAGTGAGAACAACTCGCGTTGACAGGCAGAGCCGACCGCGTGGTGCAACGCCCACGGATCTCTTAAGCAGCGCGCCCACTACGGGCTCCCGGCACAGCGCGGAAGCGCTCCGCGCGGCTCGGCCCCGCTCGGCTCGGCCTCTGACTCACCCATTATGTCCGGTCTCTCCGGGCCCTTCCCGGCCGGGCCCTTCCCGGCCCAGCCCGGCACAGCATGGTTTGTTTGTAAATATGGTGTAAACAATTATTGCTGAACTTTTCACATTCTTTCTGTCTTTAAAATTTACCATGCAATAATGTTTATGAATATCTTTTGCATTACGCGAAAGAAAAAATAATGATTTAATGCACCAACAAATGTTTGATGAATTTTACAAAATAATAATAATAATAATAATAATAATTTTAAATGAAAAAGAACTCCATAAACGATAAAGTATATTAATTATAAAGTATAATTATAATAAACTCGATAAAGTATATTAATTTGTTAAAAAAATTGCCACAACATATTTTAGAAAATATGAAATAATTGTAGGTGACGACATTGCCAACAATATTGTTTATTTAAATAGAACCTTTCGATGACTTAGCCATCATCATCAGTTTCTAGTACAAGAAATATAAACAAAAAATTAAAACATGAGTCAAAACCAAAACAATAGGTTTCGAATATCTATGCAAGGACTTGAATTGAACATGTGCGATTTTGTATCAGAGAAAAACACTTCCACTTTATTGCATTGATTCACAATTACTGTAATATTGAATGATTTAACGCCCCCTTTTTATTTTCTTTTATTTCATAAAATGTTAATTCGGTTTTAAAATTATTAGTAATCTTTGAATCCTAATGTTTTGTTTTTGACTCGTGATTTAATTGTTTGTTTATATTTCTTGTAGTAGAAACTGATGATTATGGCAAAGCCGTTCAAAGCTGCTATTCAAACAAACAATATTGTTGGCAACGATAATACCTGTAATTATTTCGTTTTAAATGCCAATGACAATTTATTGCAAAACCAAATAAATGTTTTGCTTTTTGTAATCCATGTAAATAAGTTGTTTATAATCAAGTGGGACTATTTCTTAAATATTAAAGACAGACAGTAAATGCAAAAATATAATCAAGCAATAGTTCTTACACAGGCAGTTCTGGAAAGTTTTCAGAAATTTGTTGCCACGCATTGTCCTTCTTCCTGTTATCATGATACCCTGAATTACTAGGATCATATAAAAATGGGTACTCTCTAACTGCTTCTATTAACATTTCGTCAGAACTCATTTTAACAAGTTCATGAAGTTCACCAATTTCACAAATGACCTGCACGTCAGGGCGCCGAAGAAAACACTTCGCGCCAGCCGCCCGCCCCAGCCGGCCGGGGCCGTCCGCCCCGACCGCCCCGACCGGATTTTATTCTCGGGGAGGCATTCCGGGCCGAGCGGGTCGGTGCCGAGCGGAACCGAACGGAGCTAGCAGGTAGCAGTGGGAGACCCCCAGCTGTAAACCACGCAAAAGATTTCGGTCGGGTCTCTCCCGCGCCGCGCCGAGCCGGGCGGGGCGGCGCGATGCCGTTCAAACGGGCTACCTGCTTTAAAGACCAAACCCATTTGAACGGCACAGCGCGGCACGGCACAGACCCGACCGAAATCTTTTGCGTGGTTTACAGCTGGGGGTCTCCCACTGCTACCTGCCAGCTCCGCTCGGCTCGGCCCGGCACCGCACCGCTCCGCGCGGAATGCCACCCCGAGAATAAATTCCTCTCCGGGCGGTCAGGGCGGACGGCCGTCAAGGGCGGGCGGCTGGCGCGGAGTGTTCTCTTGGGCGCCCTGACGTGCAGGTCATTTGTGAAATTGGTGAACTTCATGAACTTTGTTAAAATGAGTTCTGACGAAATGTTAATAGAAGCAGTTAGAGAGTACCCATTTCTATATGATCCTAGTAATTCAGGGTATCATGATAACAGGAAGAAGGACAATGCGTGGCAACAAATTTCTGAAAACTTTCTAGAACTGCCATGTAAGAACTATTGCTTGATTTTATTTTTGCATTTACTGTCTGTCTTTAGCATTTAAGAAATAGTCCCACTTGATTATAGACAATTTATTTACATGGATTACATAAAGCAAAACATTTATTTGGTTTTGCAATAAATTGTCATTGGCATTTAAAACGAAATAATTATAGGTGTTATCGTTGCCAACAATATTGTTTGTTTGAATAGCAGCTTTGAACGGCTTAGCCATAATCATCAGTTTCTAGTACAAGAAATATAAACAAACAATTAAATCACGAGTCAAAAACAAAACATTAGGATTCAAAAATTACTAATAATTTTAAAACCGAATTAACATTTTATGAAATAAAAGAAAATAAAAAGGGGGCGTTAAATCATTTAATATTACAGTAATTGTGAATCAATGCAATAAAGTGGAAGTATTTTTCTCTGATACAAAATCGCACATGTTCAATTCAAGTTCTTGCATAGATATTCGAAACCTATTGTTTTGGTTTTGACTCATGTTTTAATTTTTTGTTTATATTTCTTGTACTAGAAACTGATGATGATGGCTAAGTCATCGAAAGGTTCTATTTAAATAAACAATATTGTTGGCAATGTCGTCACCTACAATTATTTCATATTTTCTAAAATATGTTGTGGCAATTTTTTTTAACAAATTAATATACTTTATCGAGTTTATTATAATTATACTTTATAATTAATATACTTTATCGTTTATGGAGTTCTTTTTCATTTAAAATTATTATTATTATTATTTTGTAAAATTCATCCAACATTTGTTGGTGCATTAAATCATTATTTTTTCTTTCGCGTAGTGCAAAATATATTCATAAACATTATTGCACGGTAAATTTTAAAGACAGAAAGAATGTGAAAAGTTCAGCAATAATTGTTTACACAATATTTACAAACAAACCATGCTGTGCCGGGCTGGGCCGGGAAGGGCGGGCCGGGCCGGGCCGGAGAGACCGGCCATAATGGGTGAGTCAGAGGCCGAGCCGAGCGGCGCCGAGCCGCGCGGAGCGCTTCCGTGCTGTGCTGGGCGCCCGCAGTGGGTTCCTAGCTTTACGATAATCTCCGTTTCCGGTGGTACATTCGAAGTAGGCACGATCAACTTTCATAAGAATAAAATATTACTGATATTTCGAGGAATCGCCACACATGAGAATTGCAGACGGAAGTTTGGAACGTATTCCCCTTTTATTATGAGATGAATTCTACCAGGATTGTTACCAAAAATAATACCAAAAATACGAAATTGATACCAAAAATAAAACAATATTTGCACTTAGAGAAAAAACAAGAAACATAAGGTGCAAGAAAGAGAACTAACAGGACGTGAAATTTGTCCGAAGAATTTAAACCGCAGAGCATCCAGAGAATGTGAAAAGTGCAAGAAAACAGTAGAACGGACATCATATCCATTGTATAGGTCGTGAAAAACATTAATACTGAACTCTGTAGATACATTTTCAAATTAACATTCACCATATACTAAAGTTTACGCACTTATTTTTCATTTTATGAAAGAAAAAAAATATGCTTTAATGTATTGATGGATTTTAAAAATTTGTTAATAATTTTAAATAACTAAGTACTCGATAAATAAGGTTAAGTTGTAAGTCACATAAATACCGAATTATATTTGTTTATAATGTTCGAAGGCATTTAGCCAAAGAAATTTTCCTTGGAGTCTGTTTACTCCCGGGCGACCATTTACGTTCGTATGCAAGACGCCCGGGTTAATATTCACATTTTGTTATTAATCATCTTTAACTGTTTTACGTTTTTTATACCTTGGACTTCAAAAGTGCTTCCCCTACTAAAATTATCACCGCACGCCACTGGGACCATCTCAGCATTTCCTCAAAGGATCAGGGAAACTGGACGAAAAACCTGATCGAGATGGGGGCCATAAACCCAGGACCTGTGAAACTGTTTAATAACTTAATAACTCCTTTTGTCATCATAGTTTTGTGGTTTTGCTCGGTTCTAAACAACGAACAAATCGCCTGTAATGTAAATATTAACGACACGACGTGAGAGACAAGAAAAAAAAATACATTAGTGTAATTTCGGAAAACAATAACATAAGAATAGAGCAAAAAAAGTCTATGTCATATTACAGAGTACATTTAATACTATCCACCCAAAAGTTTAAAGAAAAATCTAGAGCCGTTTTCGAGAAAATATTTTTGATATTTTTTAATATTGCACGTATTGGACGCAATAAAGCGCGAAAACTAATAAAATTTTCAAAAAACTGCATAATTTAAACGAAAGAACCAATTATGAAGAAAAAACTCCCAATTTAATTTTGTAGTTGTAAGAATACGCCTAAAAATTTCAATGTCTTGCAACTTTCAAAATTCAGATTTAACAGTGAAAATCGAACCTATGCTATCTTTGTACATGTATTTCACACTCTTTTTACAAGAACTTTAAAGAACCATTTTTGAAAACATTTTGAACATATCCCGAGAGCTTCATGTAAAGTACCCCCAAAAATTAATGAATGTTTTTCAAAATCGCAGATCTTCGACTCAAGCCAGATCGACAAGGGTTTATTCAGTTTGGGAAAAATCGTACTCACAGTTTAGGCGCTTGTGTTGTTCACATACACCAAACTGACGGACGGACGACGTTTTCAAAAAAAAAAAAACTTTTGCGGCGTCAGGGGACCTCCAAAACGTGTATTTCGGTTGAAATCTCGAAATCGATTTTTCGCAGCATTCCATAACGAGAAAATAAGTAGTGGTCGTTCAGAATGACACAGTTATGTATAAACATTTGTGATAATAATAAATATTTTCGATATGATTCACTGAGAAAAAATGCATCGTTGAATTTACAGTTCAGACAGCTCAATAATATTGAAGATCGTCACCTTTGTGTTCAACTAATCTAATTAATAACATTTAATAATAATAAATTAAATAATTAACAAAATTGAAAATTTATATATAAGTATTTATATATGTATTACTCGTTCACTTTACATTTGCAGACGGTGCGCTGCGATCTATTTACATGAGGTCACCGCTGACTGAATGACAAACGCGCGTCTGCAGTATATACTGACCGTTTAATATGATATAGATGGCGGTGAGCAGCACACAAAACCCCGGCTGGGCAAGAACATAACTATTAAGCAGTAGATAAGGTCAAAGAAGAAATAAAAATATTGTACGTGAATGTTGTGAATAGCGTGTGGTGTGATCTATTTTATTGTAGATTTCCTTAATCATTTAAGGGCGCGACTCCAGCTCACTGTCAGAGAAGCATAATTCGTCAGCTGTGTCCTTCGGAGACAGCTGATTGGTCAGATGCTGATTGACATCGAGACCATTCGTGTATTCTCGGTTGTGTGTTCGGGCTTTCACTTTCAAAACAACATTAGTTCCTAATTCTGCCGTCTGCAAATGTAAAGTGAACGAGTAATATATATAGGGGAAGGTTTCCTATATCGCACCGCCTCCTAAATCGCCCCACTGTTAATATAAGGAGAATGGAGCACGCGAGAGTACTCTGGCGATTACATGACAAACTTAACGTATTTATTGCCACAGAACAGTTAGTTGCACTTCTAGGAAGTCAGTGGTTGAAGTGTTATCCTCAGTATTAGAAACGTGAGAATTGTGATGTAATATTTTTACCATCGATGTAAGACTTCTGTGCCTTTGTAAGTAGAAAATGTTACAGTAATAGTGTTTATTTTTAAAGAGTAATCATTTATTATGTGTACGGTGCTTTTTCCAAATTAACACAAAACCTAATTTGAGGTTAATATCAATATTATGGTCTAATGCGCAAGTTTCCTAAATCGCCTCACTTGAGGCTTCCATTCTTCACTTGAGGCGTACGTTCCAAAATCGCACCAGTGCGATTTGAGCAACTCACATAAACTGTTCTTTCATTGCTTTACAGGTAAGCAAATCAATCATGGAAAAAAGAAAGTATGGAGTTTGGAAACCTGAAGACATGATTAATGCCATTCAAGAATTCAGAAACAATACAATAGGTATAAATGAGTGCTGTAGAAATATAACGTTCCTAAGAAAACATTTACCAGACATTTGACAGGGAAAGTAAAACGAGGATTACAACCAGAGCGTGAAGGACGAAAAAACGTTAATGGAAGAGATACTGCTCTCCCCCCAGATGTTGAAGAAGAGCTTGTGAAACACATATTGAAATATACCTCCATCCTTCACTTCGTAATACGTTGTCGTGAGTTTGACCTGTTCCGAATTTATAGAAAGATGTGGGCGCCAGGAACAGGTGACATAAACTAATACTAACTTTTCCCTATTTAATTCTGTCAAAATTATATGGGCATCCAGCTAGCTTGGGCCGATGGATTCGGATTACATGTATTCGCTATCGCTAAGATAGCCGATTACCTGATCTGCCGACTGTACAGCCTGGCGTGGAATCTGAAATATGGAAATTCTCTGCTTCCAACTAATTAGAAGCTTATGATTGACAAATGAACAGACTCTTTTCTTTTTCCAAAGAACAAAATTTAACAATTTATTCAATGTTAATTTTAACAGATTACTTAATGGCCATGACCCCTTTTAAAAGATATTATTTTAATATACTGCAGTATATGTTACCGTCTTGCCGACCCGCTCGTTCCGAAGACGCTTCTCACTTGGCCGATGAATCCGAGTCGCTCTTCTGTCTTCTGATCTTGCGCGGTTGCTGAAGTATCCAGTCCACACTGCATAAAATCTAGCTAAGTTCTTTCCGACGCTTTAGGTTTATAATTTTTCACACGAGTTTAATAAAATACTAATGTTCGAACTATCGTCCGGTGAACACCCAAAACTGCCCAAGTCCGCGGATGTACTCCGGCAAATAATTTCTAAGTCCGATGACGACTGTTACTTTTCGCACGAAAATGTATAAGTCTCACTTTCAACTACAAGGTCCGCACACTATTTGCACTCCACGAAACTCAAGAGCCGAGTTCACGACCTACACTCCACCACTCTGAGTCAGACTGTAACGATCTGCACTCAACGAAGCTCCAAGTCCGAATTGAATGTTTTTCTGTATTTTGCAACCCTTGATGGGTCGGTAGCGTCTCACGTTCTATTTTTCCAAAACACGGCGGTAAACACCAGAAAGTCTAATTGCCCCCCGCCAACCCGCTCATTTCTTACAACCCCATGTAGCCGCGCCTTCGTCCGTCATACGTTTTTCGACCAATCACATATTCTTTATTATATCGATCTAGCCAGCGTTCCGGCACCTACGAGGCTTGCAGCTAGTTTATTTACCTGCCCTGCACCATAGCAACCCTCTGCGCTGGCGTTACTAGGGCCGGATATCGCCATTTTACAAGTCCATTTAGTCGCCCCGTATACAACTAATATTATGAATAAACCATGTCCCGTTCTGGTATATCACAACATCCCCTCTCCAAGCGTCATTTTGTTTGCTACCACCTAACTAAATGACAAGACCATATTAGAACTTTCTTCATGCTTCGTCACGCTGAACTCACTGACACTTTGCACTGTACTGACACTGAGCACTGCACTGTACTCTTGCAGCCTTACAACTATTTACATTAATTTGTGAACATGCCAACATAGTTTTAACCATTTCATTGCGTATCGCCTTATTGCCTATTATTAACATATTAATTGAAATTCCTTGCACGTTCCAACGACAAACAACACAACAAAACAAACAAACTATTATACACTACTATATACAAAACTATTTACAATGACACAAATCTTCAGTCGTAGGTATCGTCCCTTTTATACGGTTTGATATTTCTGTAATTATAGGTCCCCATCTGTTTGCCGTTTTCATCTTTTAGAATTACCGCGTTTTTACTTAATACCTTGACAATTCGGTACGGTCCTTTATACAGAGGAAAACATTTATGAAATAACTTTTTATCCACCGAAGATACTTGAGGCACTCTAATCAATACTTCGTCATTTTCTTTATATTCGCCTTTAAAATATTGCTTCTGCTTTATCTTCCTTCTTGCAGCTGCTTCCTTCAAGTTATCATAAACTATGCTTATGTTATTATTATTATTTGAAGTCCCACTGATTTCCGGAGGTACTTCTATCCCCTTGAACGGGTATTTTTCTCCTGTTCTCTCCATATGAATCTCTATCGGCGTATTTCGCGTACTTCCATTACTCTTTCCATTTATATTATCATGATATCCGTCGCCATTCAATGTCCGATCAAAGAGGCTAAGCCGCTCCACCAAATCTTCGTAATCTACGGGCATCGAGTTCCATAGTAAATTTTGGATACTAACTGGCAACTGTCGAATAATAATTCTAATAAAGTCATTATTATTTATTCCTTCTTCGCAAGCCTTAAATGCTGCAATTTTGCGTGTCGCAAAATCGCACATGGTTTCCGCCCCGCCTTTCCTATATTTCTCACTCATCAATTTATACTTTAAATCAAATTTATGGTTTTCATTCCAATAACGCCTTAAAAATTTATCTTTCCACTCTTTATAACTTGTTGGTTCTGGAACTAAAGATGTCCACCAATGATGCGCTTTCGCTGACATTGCTTGCTCGACAACATGTAATTTTAACCTATCCGGAATGTTGTTGATCGTAAAGTAGCTTTCTAATTTTGAAATGAATGACCAAGGTTGTTCCTTAACATCCCCATGGAATTTCAAATAGCTTGGTAAAACCAACGCGGATGCGGAAGTTATTACATTTCCCTGCGCGCGTGTTAGGACTTCATTTTCCAATTGATCTATTTTCCCCTTGATATTAGCTAACTGTTTTTCCGATTCGGACTCTTGCAAGGTTTTAATACTCCTTAGCCCCTCTTGTATCTGCTGTTCTACCTTGTTGTCTGTCACAACCATTTTTAATTCAAGATTATCTATTTTATCGCCATGTTGTTGCGCTATATCATTCAAACATTCTAAACGCGATTCAACGTTTGTCATTTTTTCGCATTGTTGAGTTTGTAAATGTTCTAACGCGGTGACATTTTCCCGTAAAGCTACAACTTCCGAATTCATTTTATTCAAGCATTCCTTTTGTTCTTCCTGTATTTGATTTACTTGACAATTCAATGAGTCTATTTTTGAATAAATATTACTGAATTCACTAATTGTTTCGGTCCGTAATTGTGATATCTCCTCACATATGGCTTCGCGAAAATTCTTAAATTCCTGTGTTTGACTATTCATTTCTATCTTTATATTTTCAAGTTTATTTTCCAATTTAGCATTATTATTTTCTAATTTAGCATTATTAGCGTCATTTCTGCCTTCATTTCAGCTAACATTTTAATTATTAAATTACTCGAATCCGTATTAACTACTGGAGATACCGCTACTTCCTGTTCTATTTCAACTACGTCTCGCGAAATATCTCCTTCGGGATTCATACCGGTATCCGCCATATTATCTACTTCAATATTTTCGGCACGTGCTGTCTTACTTCTAGTCTCCATCTTAAAATTATAATACAAATTAGAATTTTCTCTATCAGATTCCTTTCAAATACCGTCAATGAAATGGTTTTGGCTCTTTCTCATAATTACACGTTAGTTTCATATGTCAATCACGAAATTTCAGATTCCATCAGATCACTTTGTTATAATTTATAATAACTCCATTAACGTACTTCACTTTGTTATAAATTATAACAAAATATGCCCCACTTGGCGCGCCATTTTGAAATATACCTCCATCCTTCACTTCGTAATACGTTGTCGTGAGTTTGACCTGTTCCGAATTTATAGAAAGATGTGGGCGCCAGGAACAGGTGACATAAACTAATACTAACTTTTCCCTATTTAATTCTGTCAAAATTATATGGGCATCCAGCTAGCTTGGGCCGATGGATTCGGATTACATGTATTCGCTATCGCTAAGATAGCCGATTACCTGATCTGCCGACTGTACAGCCTGGCGTGGAATCTGAAATATGGAAATTCTCTGCTTCCAACTAATTAGAAGCTTATGATTGACAAATGAACAGACTCTTTTCTTTTTCCAAAGAACAAAATTTAACAATTTATTCAATGTTAATTTTAACAGATTACTTAATGGCCATGACCCCTTTTAAAAGATATTATTTTAATATACTGCAGTATATGTTACCGTCTTGCCGACCCGCTCGTTCCGAAGACGCTTCTCACTTGGCCGATGAATCCGAGTCGCTCTTCTGTCTTCTGATCTTGCGCGGTTGCTGAAGTATCCAGTCCACACTGCATAAAATCTAGCTAAGTTCTTTCCGACGCTTTAGGTTTATAATTTTTCACACGAGTTTAATAAAATACTAATGTTCGAACTATCGTCCGGTGAACACCCAAAACTGCCCAAGTCCGCGGATGTACTCCGGCAAATAATTTCTAAGTCCGATGACGACTGTTACTTTTCGCACGAAAATGTATAAGTCTCACTTTCAACTACAAGGTCCGCACACTATTTGCACTCCACGAAACTCAAGAGCCGAGTTCACGACCTACACTCCACCACTCTGAGTCAGACTGTAACGATCTGCACTCAACGAAGCTCCAAGTCCGAATTGAATGTTTTTCTGTATTTTGCAACCCTTGATGGGTCGGTAGCGTCTCACGTTCTATTTTTCCAAAACACGGCGGTAAACACCAGAAAGTCTAATTGCCCCCCGCCAACCCGCTCATTTCTTACAACCCCATGTAGCCGCGCCTTCGTCCGTCATACGTTTTTCGACCAATCACATATTCTTTATTATATCGATCTAGCCAGCGTTCCGGCACCTACGAGGCTTGCAGCTAGTTTATTTACCTGCCCTGCACCATAGCAACCCTCTGCGCTGGCGTTACTAGGGCCGGATATCGCCATTTTACAAGTCCATTTAGTCGCCCCGTATACAACTAATATTATGAATAAACCATGTCCAGTTCTGGTATATCACAATATTGACATTAGAAGAGATGCTCGTTGGGTTAACAATCACAGACGTACGGAAACTTGCTTATGATATTCTGGAATCAAATCCGCATTTACCCCACAGATTTAACACGAAATCTAAATTAGCTGGAAAAAAGTGGTACTATAGTTTTATGGCGCGGCATCCCAACTTAAGTCTGCGCCAACCAGAAAATGTCTCCATGGCTCGCGCTAAAGGATTTAATAAATCCAGCGTAAGTAACTTTTTTAACATTTTAGAAGAATTGGTTGACGAAAACAAATTTGATGCTTTGACAATTTATAACGTTGATGAATCAGGTTACAGTACAGTTCAGAGTAAAGGAGGAAAAATTATTGCTCGTAAGGGAAAACATCAAGTTGGGGACTGTAGTTAGTGGGAAAAGAACGGTCAACACCACTTTTGTGGTTTGTACTAATGCTGCAGGAAATTTTGTTCCACCAATGATTATCTTCAAAAGAATGCGCCATCATCCTGCTCTAGCAAATGGTGCACCACGTGGTAGTATAGTGGAAGTTTCTGAAACAGGTTACATTAACTCTGATCTGTTTGTACAGTGGTTGAAGCATTTCATTACACATGTAAAACCATCAGTTGAACGCAAAGTACTTCTTGTTATCGATGGATACACCACCCACTCCAAAAACCTGCAAGCAATCAACCTAGCACGTGACAATGGAATCGTAATATTGCAGTTGCCGGGACACACCACTCACAGATTACAACCTCTAGATGTCTCCATATTTGGTCCCCTTGAAACTTATTACAACGATGCAGTGAAAAAGTGGTTGCGCTGCAATCCTGGAAGAACAGTATCACAAATGGAGGTTTCTTTATTACTTGAAGAAGCATACGAAAATGCTGCAAGTGGCTTTAGAGCAACTGTGATATGGCCAGTAGACCGAAATATTTTTAATGCATCAGATTTTGCTGCTAGAGATAATTTAAATACTGAATTAGAGTCCCTTGAAAATGAGAATAATGATCCGCCTTTTGTTTATGAATCCCAAGTCATTTTCCAAAGTCTGGCAGAAAATGAAAGTATTACTCCAGCAAACACTGAGAAAAGTGTTCCATCAACAAGCTCAACACTGGTAGTTCCAATTCAAGAAATAAGCCCAATCCCTAAACCTACTTCTTACAGGAAGAGAAAAGCCAAAGGAGCTCAAAAGGCAGTTGTTCTCACTTGCAGTCCATACAAAAGGAACTTAGAACAGAAACGACAAGTAGGACAGTGCACTAAAAATCAAGAAACCAATAAAATCATGAACATAGCAAAAACAATGAAACAAAAGAAGGGAGGTCGAGAATCTGCGCAACAAATGTTTTCTGACAATGTTGCATTTGATGTAACAAACGAAGACTGGTATTGTTGTTTGTGTGATGCCGCTTATGTAGAAGGCATGGTAAAGTGTTCTCTATGTTCCAAGTGGGCTCATGAGGCATGTGCAGATATTTGTTCAGGCAGTAAAATTCCATGTTTGTGACTTTTGCAGAGGATGAATATTTGTGACTGAAAGCTGATTTTTTGTTATTGTTCTTTTTATGGTTGCTACATTTAGATACTTGACATTTGATTAAAAAATTAAATCTATATTTAAGTCTGTATTTATGACTAAAACTGGTTCAAACTGTTTTGATGTATGTTCAATTTTGCATAATAAATTAGCGTAAAAGAATGCTGTATTTTGTATGCGTCATTGCATTTAAAATATGAGAGGGGCGATTTAGGAAACCACGGGTGCAATTTAGGAAACTTGTTGCCCAAATCGCCCCATTTGCAGGTTACTAAGAAAGTGCTTCTCAAACTATTAGAATCTCAAAATTATCTTTTTAAAAAATAGGGTTAAGTGTCAAAATATCTGGATAATCATCGCTCAAAATGTGGATAGCGCACGTTAATTACTTTTCGCGAAAAAAAATGAAAACTGAAAAGTGGGGCGATATAGGCAACCTTCCCCTAAATATATATGTATATATTACAGCACAATTGATTTAAAATATTAATATAAACGAATATTTTCGTGTTTATAATAGCGCCCAAATTTGCCCCAATGAAAGATCCGAAATCCCGCCTCTGTTCACATACACCAAACAGACGGACGGACAGACGACGCGACGTTTTGAAAAAAAAAATAAAGAAACTTTTGCGACGTCAGGGGCCCCCCAAAACGTGTATTTCCGTTGAAATCTCGAAATCGATTTTCCGCAGCATTCCATAACAAGAAAATAACTATGGTGCTACAGAATGGCACAGTTATGTTTAAACATTTGTGATCATAATAAATAATAAACATTTTCGATATTTTGATATGATTTCCTGAGAGAAAATGCGTCGTTGAATTTACAGTTCGGACAGTTCAATAATGTTTAAGATTGTCACCTTTGTGTTCAACTAATCTAATTAATAACATTTAATAATAATCAATTAAATAATTTAAAAAATTGAAAACTATAATTATATATAAATATATATATATATATAGTTATATATTACAGCACAATTAATTTAAAGTATTAATATAAACGAATATTTTCGTGTTTATAATAGCGCCCAAATCCCCCCCCCCCAGATGAAAGATCCGAAATTCCGCCTATGAATGATACAATAAATCATAAGCTTTGTCTTAGATTTTCTTTTTCAATTTTCCTTTTACTTATTTAAACAGTGGATTCATGATGAAGCTTTACCTCGCACCTGTAATTTCAGAAAGCCGTTATGTCGCATAAGCATACGCCGTTCGATGAGGCAGCACCGACCAGACAGGTCGAAGGCCAGACTGCACTTTGCTTGGATCACAATGGGAAGTGGCGACGATAGGACAACTGTATTCACATGCACACCTCCTTTCGGGTTTTTAAACGGACTTTTGACAACGCGCAACGCACTCTGGCAGATTGCAGTCCGCGTTAAATTTGTAAAACAGGACTGAGGCCCAAATATTTTTCGTGATAAAGAGCGAGTGTCAGTCAAATTTATAAGTTCAACAGCAATGCACACACAGACAGCCTAAGAGATTTACACTGACAAAAGTTACGGAATAGCAATGCACATATACAGGTTTTTACAGTAGTATCGCATGTAAAAGGTATAAAAGGACAGTGCATTGGTAGAGGTTTCATTTGTTCTCAAGTGATTCATCTAAAAAAGGTTTCTGGCGCGATTGTGGCAGCACGACGAGAATTAACAATTTTTCAACGCAGAATGGTAGTTGCGGCTATGTGTATAGGAATTTTAGGGGTCGGCGAGGTTTCACATTCGGGGCCCCAGTGCGGTGCATTAGCTGTAGAAGCCTACTGGACCCTGAGACCCTAAAGCTAGGAATCCACTACGAGCTCCCGGCACAGCACGGGACCGCCCCGCGCGGCTCCGACCCGCTCGGCCCGGTCTCTGACTCACCCATTAGGGCCGGTTCTCTCGTGTGGCCCGGTCCCGGCCCGGCCCGGCCCACCCCGGCACAGCCCGGCACAGCATGGTTTGTTTGTAAATATTGTGTAAACAATTATTGCTGAACTTTTCACATTCTTTCTGTCTTTAAAATTTACCGTGCAATAATGTTTATGAATATCTTTTGCATTACGCGAAAGAAAAAATAATGATTTAATGCACCAACAAATGTTGGATGAATTTTACAAAATAATAATAATAATAATAATTTTAAATGAAAAAGAACTCCATAAACGATAAAGTATATTAATTATAAAGTATAATTATAATAAACTCGATAAAGTATATTAATTTGTTAAAAAAAATTGCCACAACATATTTTAGAAAATATGAAATAATTGTAGGTGACGACATTGCCAACAATATTGTTTATTTAAATAGAACCTTTCGATGACTTAGCCATCATCATCAGTTTCTAGTACAAGAAATATAAACAAAAAATTAAAACATGAGTCAAAACCAAAACAATAGGTTTCGAATATCTATGCAAGAACTTGAATTGAACATGTGCGATTTTGTATCAGAGAAAAATACTTCCACTTTATTGCATTGATTCACAATTACTGTAATATTAAATGATTTAACGCCCCCTTTTTATTTTCTTTTATTTCATAAAATGTTAATTCGGTTTTAAAATTATTAGTAATTTTTGAATCCTAATGTTTTGTTTTTGACTCGTGATTTAATTGTTTGTTTATATTTCTTGTACTAGAAACTGATGATTATGGCTAAGCCGTTCAAAGCTGCTATTCAAACAAACAGTATTGTTGGCAACGATAACATCTGTAATTATTTCGTTTTAAATGCCAATGACAATTTATTGCAAAACCAAATAAATGTTTTGCTTTTTGTAATCCATGTAAATAAATTGTCTATAATCAAGTGGGACTATTTCTTAAATATTAAAGACAGACAGTAAATGCAAAAATATAATCAAGCAATAGTTCTTACATGGCAGTTCTAGAAAGTTTTCAGATATTTGTTGCCACGCATTGTCCTTCTTCCTGTTATCATGATACCCTGAATTACTAGGATCATGTAGAAATGGGTACTCTCAAACTGCTTCTATTAGCATTTCGTCAGAACTCATTTTAACAAAGTTCATGAAGTTCACAAATGACCTGCACGTCAGGGCGCCGAAGACAACACTTCGCGCCAGCCGCTCGCCCTAGACGGCCGGGGCCGTCCGCCCCGACCGGAATTTATTCTCGGGGAGGCATTCCGCGCGGAGCGGTGCGGTGCGGGGCGGAGCTGCGCGGAGCTGGCAGGTAGCAGTGGGAGACCCACAGCTGTAAACCACGCAAAAGATTTCGGCCGGGTCTGTGCTGCGCCGCGCCGGGCCGGGCGTGCCGTTATAATGGGTTTCGTCCTCTCGTGAGTCATGACTGGTTTGCCCAGATACGGTCGGTGGAGTTTGAGGAAATGCGAGAATAAAGAAGGAAAAGTTAAGAGCAAGCAAGGTCCCATGGTGTAATGGTTAGCACTCTGGACTTTGAATCCAGCGATCCGAGTTCAAATCTCGGTGGGACCTATGATAGGTTTTTGTATCGATACAAATTGCCGATCGGCAATGAAAATGTCCATGGTTGTGGGATACTAATAAATCACATTTCACATGTCCAAAATAAAGATCTTAGAATTCCAAATATGAACATTGTCACTCATACGTGATACAAATGTGTTCACGGAACTTCAAGATGTATATACAATCCATATGACAATGTCTGGATTAACACAAAGTTCGTTTTCACTCTGGTTTACAAAAATAAGGTTTATCACGATTGCGCGCCGACTACGTCAATTAATTCACTACCACAATCCAACTCTCGTACAATGTAAATAATCTCTTTGCCTGACGGGAAATTCTGAGAAGTAACCTAAATTATCATAGTTACGTTGCTGCAGATCGGGGAATCAAAGTATTTTTGAGAGAATAAGTTATGTTGGAATCATTGATATTCATATAAAAGGGTTCTCTACAAACATTTGAAGATTAGAAACACAATTTGCTAAATTAATTGTTCTTTCACTGTATCTAACTGAAAGACTTTAGATAATCCAAATATTTATTGCCGTTTGCCAACACAGATTCCAATGACGCACATTGGGATGAAATGCCTAAAACCAGGCCAAAATTCGAAAAATAAGTTTCTTGTTGAGAATTTTTAACTCTCAGGTTGACTTGACTGTTGGTGGGACTATGAAATCCTTTGCGTACGAACGGTCAGAACTTCCAAGTGAAAGCTGTATTCCAGATTGAACATAGGGCTCTGTTGTGTTTATCGCGTCGCCCAAGTCGGACGGAAATTTTAGTGCGGATTTAAAGGCACATATTTTTGTTCTATGAAAATAATCATTGAAATTTTAAAATGGGGCATGTTACAAAAGGTATGCACTGAATTATAAGCCCTGGTTTAATTTTTTTTATGTTAAAGATGTTTTTTTAAAATGAATGTTTGTGCCGGTAAATGAGAAAATTTATTTAAAAAATGAATGAAAAAGTAGAGATAAGTTACAAATCTCACAATATCCCACGTTCATTCATATTTCTTCACGATAATTCTATAAAATAGCACGAATAGGCACGAATCCGATAATGAGACATGTTTATAGCGGTAGCTGCAATATTCTGTTTTTTTCCTATTTTTATCAAACTTAATTTAAAAGTATAAAATAACGGCCCTTGTCCATAAAAATAATGTATAAATCAATATTAATAGCAGATAATGGACAACTTAATAAAAAAATATGGAGGAATACAACTTTCTCTTCCAACATGTAGCGCTTAACTTAGAAAACGATAGACAATACCGCGGCAAAAATCCAGAGCAGTCTTTATTGCATTCACAGATTATTTCAACCTTAAAATAGCACATTTTTTGCAAAAATTAAACTTTCAGCATGCTACGCATGTCCTGAAATAACAAAATTTACTCATGACTGTCTAAAATAGTTATTTATGATAGGAGTAGTGAAAATTACATTTTATTTTGTAAGAAAGAGATAAAGTAGAGAGAGTAGTGCAATCCAACGAGAAAAATAAAACCACTTTTACCATGTGTGTCATACAATATTTTTTAGTCACCATTTCTGACATACATTTTATTTTAATGGAAATATCAGTAATTGGGTGGTCTCATGTTACATTAACCCTAGATTTCGAAGTTGCCATGTACCAAGCGTTATTACAAGGGGCAAGGGGCAACACTCTGGCAGACTACGTCGAGTAAAATGAAGAAAAAACCTATTTTACAATGAAACACTAAATTTAATGAATTGCACTCGTATGATATTATAGGAGTGATACATTACACGTGAAGGGGTTTTATAGATACACCCAAATGACTTAACTCTCACAGCAGACACTTGCTTAGTGCTGTACACATATGCCTTTTGAGAAGCGTCCGCAAAAGTACCTCGTCACGCGACATTTGTTATGATCGTCATCGTCCCATTATGTTTTCAGAACAAATGCTACAGTAGGAGGATTTTGTATTTATTATTTACTATATTAGCGAATAAAGCACTAAAATATCACTGACGTAAGTACAAAGGAGTAGTGTATTGGACGACGCGTCTTAAAATACCGAATACCGGATGGGCACAACAATATAGTTACACAATAGCTACCAGTGGCGTAGCGTGACTCACACGTTTGGGGATGCTGAACAATAACACACAAAATGTCACTATCAACTACTTCATCTAACAGGCGAACGCAACACAAGGCAGATACACTGGGACTACTTCCACGATCTCGATTGCTTACGACGGTGTAGGCGCTTCCCACAAAATCCTCACAGCAGTCAGGGCTGCCGATGTCTTGAAAGCAAATTTTACAATGGCTCAGCTTTAATTCTTATACGCGAATGGCAATAAGACCATTTGTTAATTTATACATTGCAGACTTAAATAATATGTAATCTATTTAAGAGATAATACAATTTCTTGGATATTAATTAAGAAATAGTAGTCAGGCACTATTTCTACAGTTTGTACCCATGACCAAGCGGGGACTCCCGAGTGAGAGAGAGAAAGATAATTTACTGAACGCCTGAAGTGTGCTGCGCTCTCGTGCACAAACGAGCTTCTTTCCGCAGTAGACGCTAGCGTAAAGCAGTCGGGTTTCTCCGGGCCAGGGGTGAAGAGGGGAGAGGGGGACCTCGCCATCTGCGCATGCGTCATTGCTCGTCGCAATCTGGCGGCAGACGCTGAAGTATTTTAGCTTCCAACCAATCAGAGGCCAGCTTCAACAGCCCGCCGAATTCAATCATAGGAAATCAATTTAAAATTAATACAAAACGTGTTTCGCTCAACAGACCACTTGTAAGATTATCAATACAGTATTTAAGGTTCTTATATACGGGGATGCTCAGCATCTCAGCGTCCCCTGACGCTACGCCACTGATAGCTACACAGTGTTTGAAAACGGGGAGTGAGGGGAAGGAGGTGGGGTACTGTTTCGGCACTAGTTGCGTCGTCTGACAGACGACGTCTTAGTAATCTAGGGTTAAAAGTTGTATACGATCAGACAAAAATATTTTGTTATAGTTGCATTCTTCCACGTTTTTCCAAATGTCATCCGCCATATTGAATCCTCCATTTTGATTTTTTTATTTTTGATATATTCGTATTTAGTGAGGTCGAAAACCCCAATATAAACCCCAGTATAGCCATTATTTTGCATTTTGCAAGAGATAATGAATTTTAACCACGTTTTAGGCATTTCATCCCACTGTGTGACGTTGGAAACTAAGAGTTCGTCCGGGATTTGAACCCGGGACCTCTCGCACCCTGAGCGTGAATCATACCCCTAGACACACGAGCCATAGACATTCTCTATATTGTCAAAATAATTCCAAATCAAGATAAATATTATATTTTATATGCTATTAAATACTTTATTTACGCGAGACTAACAGAATACGGTGTACTGTGAAGTATTTACATAATTATAAAACTATCCTTACGTAATGTTTTATGTACATGATTTGCAATCAGCTCGAATGAAATCTACTATTAATAGTTCTGTGCTCAGACCTCGTGTTGAATAACAGACAAATAACAAACCTTACAAAGACATTACCCTAATGACTTCTAGAAACATGTGACCGGCTCAATACGAAAAAAACCTCAAACATAGCCTTCCCTTGTAGTACTGCAGGATCTTAGCTACTTAAATAAAACACATTGACGTGAGAGAAAACTATGGTTGGCAATGATGCCTTCCTTTATTTAATTATTGAAAATTCAATCTTATGCTCCGTTACATTAATCTATGTTGCACATCAACATAAATATGAACATATCAATAAATACACACACAGAATAAACACAGAAACAAAACAAAACAACAAAATTTGCGCTAAAAGTTACGTTAAAATTGCATCATTAAGAATGCTTTTCTCACTACTTTAGATACGTACGCTCTTTTAAATATTTTAATGGCCATTCTTTTACTTTTATTACTAATTATGATCTTGGCTTTGATCAATTGGTTTATCTTCTTTTAAAAAATAACCAAAATTGTTTGACTTCACTGTTTGTTGACCTCCGCGTCGTCCAATGACACCAGATTGCACTGCTCCCCGTGCGTAGCTTGACCTTCATCTGTCCGGGTCGCTCGCTTATATCGTCACACACCATCGCACAAATTGACCATTGATATACCGCGCCCTCCTATACGAAATAACAGTAAAGTTCTACTCCAGTTCTTCGCGGTAATAAATATGCACCAATATTTAAACATCTCGCACTACTGCGAATATTTGTTCCTGCAATGCACTATCGCGCCACTAAGTTCTTTCAAAAAATTTCATTCAGTTTCATACGAATTGTTCTTCTGCATAATGTAATGTTTCCTCGATCCCTTGCTTTCTTATTTTTTACTACATTAATTATTTATCACTATTTTTCTACATTAATTATTAAACCCATATAATGGTTCCTGACTTTCTTTCATACAAACAATTGTTCGACCTGAATTACGGACGCAATATAATTTGGGTGGCTAGCTCAGTAATACGTCCCCGGCCGTTTTCTTGACATTACAATACTTACTCTAAGAGAGTAAGGGCTCTACTCCTGGAATCTTGGGCTGAAAAACACCGCTTGTACTAGGTTTCGGTTGGTAATCTTTTTTTTATATATTTACTAGAAAATAACGAAAATGAAGAGGATGTTTTTTCATGAACGGTTTCTAATTCAGTAATGACAACAATAGTATGGCTGTAGCATCAGCGACATGAGATATCGGCCATGTTCTATATTCAATGATCTTTCCTTTCAAAAAGTATTTAATTTTGATAACTTCTTTTTAGATATTAATTACTCCCTTTTTATATTAACAATTCCTTTTTTAATATTAATAATTCTCTTTTGATGTTAACAATTAACTTTTGATGGCCATCAACTAACTTGAAAAAAAAATTCTTTAATTTTAAATCTATCTAAAATTTAGGAACATTCGTGATCCTTGAACAATTATATCTCTGACAAATCAAGTTCTTATTTCTTTTCGAATATACTGCAAGCTTGGCCGTTGTGTGTGGCTACCATTTACCATGATCCATCATTCTTGTTTTGGCTGCAAAGTTCGTTGCTGCTAAATCCACACACATAAATAATTACGTACTTAAATACCATCAAAAGTTCATGTCGCGTCCGAATGTTCTTACAATCGCGTCCCTTAGAATTTCACTTCTGCAAAACTATTTCCTTAAGAAAAACTCGCGTCTCGGCCTACAGTTTACAATCTGTACCTCGCCACGATTAAAAACGTTTTTAATAACTTTTAGCAAATCTCTCCTCTCTGCCTGCAACATACGATCCGTCACTGCTCATGTCTCAAACGCATCTCATCTAATGTTTACAAAGTCGACATCTCTTTTGTTTCCATTTTTGGTTCGATCTCCGGTGTTCAACTCTCTCTTGTTGCTTGTCAATACAAGTCAAGACTGTCTTTTCTTTTTAAATAACAATGTCTCTCTCTACATGCATTGTTCTTATAAAATATTAATTTTATAATATTGACGTCCTGTATTTTACAAATTACATGTTATGTATCGCCGTATGTTTCTTAATTTCCTGACCAAAGTTTATTCCTGAAGTACAAGAACACGTCGTTGTTCTGATGTATTTCAATAATATAATACCAATTCTCACTGCACTAAGTCCGTCCACAAAAACTGTAAAATAAAACTCCTACAGATTCCGAAAATTATTGCAGCCACGAATACAACGTCCGCCTGCTCTGCAAGAACTCGACCAAATTTCACTGCACTAAGTATTTACAAAAACTCTAAAAGAAAAACTTTAACAAGTTTTGAAAAATATCGCAGTCACCAACACAACGTCCGCGTGCACAGCAACAACGAAACCAAATCTATACTGCGATTTTTCTAGGAAGAGCTCTGAAGATAACTCAAATCCCATCTTCGCGATGGAATATGTCACGGCATTTCGCGTCTTTTCTCGGTCTTGCCGGTAGAAGTCGCATGATCGCAAGCACTGCTTCATACGGTCGCGATCGTGCGAAATCTAGCGGAACGACTGTGAATGATACGAAATGCCGTGACATATTCCATCGCGAAGATGGGATTTGAGTTATCTTGAGAGCTCTTCCTACAAAAATCGCAGTATAACGTCCATTATTGACCGGATTTTTTAGTCTCCAGTTCAAACAAAACGGACTCGTCGCCATTATTGCCTTGTTTAACCACTCACTAAATAATTATATTTCGTCCGTTTTACATTTGCCTGTGGTGTTCAACGTTCTAAATTCTTAAGAAATTCTCAATGTCTTTATTTTATTCTTCGATTTGACGTTCTGCGTCTTATTATGCTGAACATTTTATTTCACAACTCAATATGACCTTATATGACCACGCATTTTGTCGATTGTTTTGCTTCAATTTTAAGTTATAAATACAAAAAACGTTTTTTGCATTCTTCTCCAGTTTGGTAATGTTTGGTATTACAATCATTATTTTTCCGAAATTCTCCTCTACAGTCTCGTAATTTCCAGTTTCATATAATTCTTTGGTTTTGCCTTATTCTTAAAAAAAACATTAATTTGGTTCCGAATGACGTCACAAATCATAACACTCGTTTGTTCATTGAAAGTTTTTCGTCGACTACGCACTTTCTAACAATTACTATTACAACGTAACCCGTGGTCCGATTTTAATGTAATAAACTTCAAAATTCTTCTTTAAATTTGTACTATCAAACGTTGATGCCTGAATAGATTTTTCTTCTAGCGTTTCTATAGTCAAAAGGTACTATTTACACGCGACACTGCCGTCACTTGTTTATTCTATACTATGTTTATCATAAATAGTCCCGGTTTCATACTTAGTCCAGCATTTCTAGGTCCTTTTCACTAAAATGTTTCTGAATGATACTGGAATAATTCCAGATCATTACAATTTGATTTTCGTCATCACCAATGTCATTTTCATCAAAATTATCATCGCCATATTCCTGTGATGAATGAACACCTTCAGGACCATCTTCCAGATAGTCATCTTCAGGACCAAAATAAAAAGTTCTTGCTGTAGGGACTAGAGAGTTGGAGAACCCATGATACACAAGATCAATAAATGCTATGATGCTCAGTTGTTCTTGCTTCATGCCAGAATTTTTAAGTAGTGGTCCACTGTTTGTCGATGAATTCTTACAAAGAACACTTCTTGGACTAATAGGGCGATCTTTAATCCCTGGTTAATCAAGTTGTCGGAATGGTTCCTCATTGGGCAAGGAATGTTTAAAATTTTGCTACTTCAAAATTTGAATAGTTTATGAATTGTAATATCTATTATAATGATTGGATTCGCATTTCATTCTTCATACAGAAGCATTACTGCTTGAATCTTAATCCGAATGACTAGGGATATAATCGTTTGAATTTGAACTCTATTCAAATCCCAGATTTTCCGGTTCTGATAAACACTCTTCATCTTTGCAACGTTATTGATAAACTCTTAAGAAAGAAGAGCAAGCATTTAATGTTAAACAATATATAATTAAATATTATTAACTTACCTCCATTTACTTGAGATATCTGATTCAATAAGGCCAACTCCATTATCTTCTGTGTTCTGATTTTGAGCATTTTAATGTATTAATCAGTGTTTTAAACACTCATCCTTAAAATTCAGACAGTGGCGGCTGCTGCCCCAACAAACAGGGGGTTGCAGCTGCATGGAATGACGGGAATATATCTTCTAAAATTCAGAACACTAATATATGCCGTAATAAAACGTAAGCAATTCATGTAAATGAATTAAAACTAAGTTAAGGAATACATTTTCGTGTTATTTTGTTTATTTAATTGTAATGGTCATATGTAAACTTTGATGAACCTGGAATTCATTTTTTAAAAACGACTAATATCATGCTAGTTGGCCAGATGATGTTCGCCACTTGACCAGTTTATTATACCATTGACAACTTTTTAAATTAAAATGTAGTTTGTGATGTGGATTCAACAAACTTGGACAATAGAGTTTGGAAAAATACCCCGAATAGGGTCGAAACGTCAAAAAAGAAATAAATTGCTAAACAAATTACAGAGCCTGAACTATTAAGGTAAAATCCATTACAATTAAATAAAATTAAGTTAAATAAGTCTATATTCAAGCATTACTTGCATCATTTTATGCGTAGTCTGTGCCGAGTTTGTTCTCCTCCCGCGAACATGGTTCTTGCTTTTATGTCCAGTGGGCACACGAGTGTATTAATTCTGCGTTGAGACAATTTCAGCCGGAAATAGTATTCGTACAATTCAAAAATTAACTAGTTTTCGACAATACGGTGATCGCACTCGGCATGCACTTATGCATGCGCTTGCACGTGTACTCACTACTCACAAAGAACCTCCCGAAATGACCGGTAAACGACTGTCCAGGGTCTGTCGCCTCGGCGGAAGAGTATTGCGTGCGTGAGAAGAGAGAGGGAAGGGGGATTTCTTCCACAACAGCCAACTTTATTAAACAAACTGCGCTCTTCAAACGAACGTTGGTAATAAAAAAAAAACTTACATCGAATGAAAATAATTTCGCCAAATAGAGATAAATAATGAATTAAATAACGACAAGTATTGACTGCCAATAACAAGCGAAATTCAAAGAATTACCTTGCAGCGAGTCAGACGAAGACACTATTGGGATTACTCTGAGACTCCCTCCATCGCCGCGTCGCACTAAACAACATTACTTTGGTTACCCAACCTAAAGGCACATGCTTCCCGTGTTAAATCGAAAGGCCAAAGAGTAAATGTAGCTAACACAGGCAAGATCCCGGGCTAACACAGGCACCCAGCTAACACAGGCAAGATCACGGGCGTGATCCATGGGCAAGACCCAAGAGCGTGATGCAATTTCTTGGCCAGGCACCAGACACTGGAGAGAGCGCAGATTGGTCGCTCTTTGGATTCAATACGATTTCATATACATCGATATTGCTGCAATACCGCGAATATTGAATATCATCAAAAGGAAAAGGTATTATGAGTTCTTATTCGATTATCTAGGGGTTGTGCAACCGTGTAACCTAAACACGAGCCGCCACTGAATCCAGAACAAATAATATTTATGAAAATCATTAACGCATGCATTTACCATGCAATATACCACATCATCCATTAACGCATCCAATATACCACATCTCTACTTAATTACCAAAACACCCCCTCCACTTTGTGATATTTGTATAACGCAAATTTTTAGGATATACCACATTATAGAAAACTGCCCTAAATTCAGTCATCAAAGACAATTTACTAATCTAAATAAAGCTTTAGATACCTTACTGTATTCGGCCGAATATCAGAACCAATTGATCAAGTTCTGTAAAAATTGTAACATCCTTAATGATATATAATATTATATAATTAAGTTATGTATTACATATAATATGATCCATTACATATACATAGTATGATAATTACATATGATGCCATACAAAGTTAGTGATATGATATTTTTGTTAATGTAATGATGGATAAAATTGTATTTGCATAAACACTTCTAATGAATAATGTAGTCGACCTTTATCAACAGTAGTCGTTGATAAAGAAATAAAAAAAGAAAAGTTCATCAACATTTAACTAGGGGTGGTGCTGAATGGCACAGACTTTCCCGTATTAGTTGTATATTCCCTTGAATCTGGGCTAGCTATTTGGAATTGCCACATACCCCTACCGGCTGCCATCTATCGACGCCCAAAATACTTTTTTTGACATTTTCTTAATTTTTCAGTTTCCTAATGGTAGAACGGAAATATTAATTTTAAAATATTAAAGAACAGTAAAACCCCATACTAAATGGCAAATTTCCTTTGGAAAATTTGGAGCCGTTTTTTCAAAACAAATGACGTTTAAGCACTACTAAAAATGCGAAATTTGAAGCTTATTTTCACAGAAACATTTTGAGTTTTCGAAAACTTTATTTAAAGTCATTTGAAGCACTTACTGTCACAAATACAATATGGTTTACTAATTGCTGGAAATATCCATGTTAAAGGTGTGAGAGATCTTTAAAAAACATTACATTTGTGTAATATTTGTAAAAACAAAAAATACCCCAAATTGAAGTTGCACTCATATAAAGAGTGCAACTAGCACTATCCGTTCCAAAAGTTTGAAGAAAAAATTTGGAGCCATTTATGAGAAATGGCGTTTGAGCGTTTCTGAAAATGCGGAATTTTGAGCTAGGTTTCACAGAAAACGGTTTAGTTCTTGAGAAACTTTACTTGACATTATTATACTCATTAATATAATAATGAGAACAAATCGCAACTAATTAAATAACACTGACGTGGGAGACAAGTCAAAAAAGTTACATTTTTATAATTTTTGAAAAAATAAAAGAATAGAGCAATATGGCAATTATGTCATTTCATAGACCACATTTAGCAATATCCCTACCAAAAGTTTAAAGAAAAAAATTGGAACCATTTTTGAGAAAATATAATTTTTTAAATTGCACATATTTCACGCAATATTGTGCGAAAAATTCTGTAATTTAAAAAAAATGCACTTTGGAGAACAAATTTTATTTGGAGGGAAAATCTTTACCTTCAAGTTGGTACTTTTAGTATAAAGCCCAGTAAAATTCGAACTTTTGAAATTTTCGAGAATTTAGAATCAACCGTGAAAATGAGGCCAATGCCACCTTAAGTGTATTTTACTCTATTCTTACAAGAAATTTAAAGAAAAAAATTGGAGCCTTTAGAAAATTATGAAAATGTCCGGGAGGGCTTTATGTAAAGAACCCCCAAATTTTGATGAAAGGTTTTCAAAATCGCTGCGCCTCGAGTGGGCGCAGATTGACCGGGGAATATTCATTTTGGAAGAAATCGCACGTATAGTTTAAGTTCTAGTGTTGTTCACAGACGGACGGACGGACAGAGAGACGGACAGACGCACGGACAGACAGACAGACGGACGGACGGACGGCCCCGGACGGACGGACAGGCGTTTTGAAAAAAAACATTTTTCCGTATCAGGGGACCTCAAAACGTGTATTTCCGTTAAAATCTCGAAGTCGATTTTCCGCAGCATTACATAACTTTCCCATATACTACGTATATTAGTCCGTATATACGTACGTATACAGTGGTGCTACAGACGGGCACAGACTTTCCCGTATTAGTTTTCTATTTTCTTGGGTCTTCGCTAGCTATTCGGAATTTCCACATACTCTTTCTTTCTAGCTACCATCTATCACCGCCAAAAGTACATTTTTTTTGTCATTTTCTTAATTTTTCGGTTACCTATTGGTAGAACGAAAATATTAATTTTAGAATATTAAAGAACACAAAAACCTAGCCGTAAATGGCAATTTTCTTTTGAAAATTATGTGCCGTTTAAGAGAAAATGGCGTTTTACCACTACTAAAAATGCTAAATTTGAAGCTCATTTTCACAGAAAATGTTTGAGTTTTCAAAATACTTTATTTGAAGTTATTTGAAGCACTTACACTCATAAATATAATAATCTTTGCAAATTGCGGATAATGTGCATATTAAAGATGTGAGAGATCTTTCAAAAAATTTACATTTATATAATTTTTGAAAAACAAAAAATAACTCAAAATAAACTTTACGTCATATTAAAGAGTGTAACTATCACTATCTGTTTCAAAAGTTTCAAGAAAAAATTTGCAGCCATATAAGAGAAAATGGCGTTTGAGCATTTCTGAAAATGCCGAAATTTGAGCTACTTTTCACAGAAAACGGTAGTGTTTTCGAGAAACTTTACTTGACATTATTTAAAGCATATATACTCGTAAATATAATAATGTAAGAAAATCGCCGATAATGTAAATATTAACGACGTGAGAGACAAGTAAAAAAAATTACATTTTGGTAATTTTTGAAAAAACCAACCGATAGACCAAAATGGCTTTTACGTCATTGATAGAGTACATTTACCACTATCCCTACCAAAAGTTTGAAGAAAAAATTTGGAGCCGTTTTTGAGAAAATTTTGTTTTTGTAATTTCTTAAAATTGCACATATTGCACGCAATATTGCACGAAAACTACCAAAATTGTGAAAAACATTTACATGACCTTTATTAAAGAACTCAATATGCAGAAAAAATTTTATTTGAAGAAAAAATCTCTACCTTCAATTTTGTAGTTGGAGAAAGACGCCGAAAAAAATTCAAACTTTCACAATTTTCGAAAATTTAGAGCTGTACGTGAAAATCGGACCTAAGCCGTGTTAAAAAGTGTATTTTCCTCTATTCATACAAGAAATTTAAAGAAAAAATTTGGAGCCGTTTTTGAGAAAATGTTGAGAATCCCCGGGGGGCTTCATATAAAGTACCCCCAAATTTTAAAGAATCTTTTTCAAAATCACAAAGCTTCGACTAGAATCAGATCGACTGGGGAATATCAATTTTGAAGAAAATCGACCGAACGGTTTAGGCGCTAGCGTTGACCACAGACGGACAGACGGACGGAATGCCGTCAATCGATTTTTAAGTATAAAGAAGCTACAAATCATGGATTTTGACCACACCACGAGATAGAGGATTTTTTTTCTTAATTAAGCAACTGGTTTTATCCACTTATTCGTTTTCACGGCCCGGCAATTCATTTTTTTCCGCCGAAAATTGGCCATTTTTTCGCGCAACATTACATAACTTTCCCTATACTACGTATATCACTCCGTGTATACGTACGTATACGGGAAAGTAAAAAGGCTCATGGTAGAATAATACAGTAGATACAACGGAACCACATTCAATAACGGATCCAGGTCGATTTCGGAAAATAAATTTTGAGTACAACGTCGTATTTTTCTGACGTTTTTGAATTTTCGTGGGTATTAGCCCATAAAATCTGTTTACGTGTCATTCCATATTAAATCAACACAGTTTTTTACCTCACCATTTTAGATTCCGATGAAATTTGACACATAGATAAAATGAATGAAGAATAAGAAAACCACGAATTTAAAATCGAAATTTTAAATTCAAATTTGAAAAACTGTTTGATCGCTACCCCCATTGAGTTGCATATCATATAAAAGGACGTAAAGAAAGCTGTAAAATGACACCTGTTCCAGCTCCCTATCTTAATTTGGAGACGTTCTACATCAATTTAAAAGAATTCGGGAACCCAATTTTGTAAAATTTTACATGGCTGTATTTCACAAATGGGTGGAGGTATTTTACTCAAAATTTGTAGTTTTCTTGTTCTTCATTCATATTATCTATGTGTCAAATTTCATCGGAATCTAAAATGGTGAGGTAAAAAACTGTGTTGATTTAATATGGAATGACCCTCACCTATTTTTTTAGTACTCTGATTTTTAGAAAATATGTGCTCTAACAATATTTTTTCTACTTCCTTGACCATTTAATTATCCGTTATTTTTGGTTGCATTTTAATTAATTTCTAGGTTCTGCTAGCTGTCGGTTAAAAGGCACTTAATTAGCCTTTAATTTTGGATACGGTTTGGTTGTGTTTGTTTTTTTGTGCGCAGCTAGATTTACATGCTTTTTCCTACCGACCGCCAATGTTCAGGCTTTTGTCGAATGACATTTTTTGATGAGACCTGCTGTTGCCATTAATTTTCCCTGTATAAGTTTTGCTTTTCAAATCCTCTGTACTTTTACAGGTTTCCCCCACTTTTTCGAAAATCGGACACCTTGTAATGTGACGTGATAATTCCTATAAACGGCACTGGATTCAGCAGATTCGATGTTCGACAATTAGCTTCTTAAATATTGATGCGACATTGTTCCGAAATTCTACGGACCTTTTACTTTCCTGTATACGTACATATACATGGAGTGATATACGTAGTATAGGGAAAGTTATGTAATGCTGCGCGAGAAAATTGCGAATTTTCGGTGGAAAAAAATTCATTGCCGGGCGCTGATAATGAAAAAGTGGATAAAACCAGTTGCTAAATTAAGAAAAAAAATCCCCTAACACGTGGTGTAGCCAGAAATCCCCTTTTGTGGGTCCTTGATACCGAAAAAACCAATTGAAAGGAAAACGTCCATCTGTCCGTCCGTCTGTAAACACTGCTAGCGCCTAAACCAGTGATACAATTTCTTCCAAAATGCATATTCCACGGTCGATCTGGTTTGAGTCAAAGCTTTGAGATTTTCAAAAAGATTCTTCAAAATTTGGGAGTACTTTACATGAAGCTCCCTAGACATTTTCAACATTTTCTCATAAACAGTTCCAAATTTTTTCTTTAAATTTTTTTGAATGAATAGAGTAACATACACTTATTAAGATGGCATAGGTCCGATTTTCACGGATAATTCTGCATTTTCGAAAATTGTGAAAGTTTGAATTTTGTTCTGCTTCTTCCGCCAACTACAAAATTAAAGATATAGATTTTTTCTTCAAATAAAATTTGTTCTCCATAGCGAGTTCTTTCTCGAAGGTCATGTACATTATTTTGAAAATTTCAGTAGTTTTCTCGCAACATTCCGTGCAGTAAGAGCACTTAAAAAATTACAAAAAAATATATTCTCAAAAACGGCTCCAAATTTTTTCTTTAAACTTTTTATAGGGATAGTGCTAAACGTGCTCTTTGACGTTAACGCCATATTCTGTATTCTTTTGTTTTTGCAAACATTACAAAAATGTAATTTTTTTGACTTGCCTCTCACGTCGTTAATATTTACATTAGTGGCTGTTTGTTCACGTTATTATATTAATGAGTACATGTGCTTTTAATAATGTCAAATAATGTTTCTCGACAATTCAATAGTTTTTTGTGAAAAATAGCTCAAAATTCCGTATTTTCAGAAACGCTCAAACGCCATTTTCTCAAAAATGGCTTCAAATTTTTGTTCAAACTTTTTGAATGGATAGTGCTAATTGCATTCTTTAATATGGCGTAAATTTCATTTTGGGATATATTTTTGTCTTTTTAACAATTACACAAATGTAATTTTTTTAAATGTTCTCTCATATCGTTAAAATACACATTTCCAGCAATTTGTAAAAACTACTGAATTTGTAAGTGTACGTGCTTTAAATGACTTCAAATGAAGTTTTTCGAAAACCCAAAAATTTTCTGTGAAAAAGTGCTTCAAATTTCGCATTTTTAGTGGCGCTTAAACGCCATTTTCTTAAAAACAGCAACACATTTTAAAAAAAAGTCATTTAGGACGAGGTTTTGGTGCTTCTTAATATTCTAAACTTAATATTTCCGTTCTACCATTAGGAAACAGAAAAATTAATAAAATGTCAAAAAAATGTAGTTTGGGCGGCGATAGATGGCAGCTGTCAAGAGTATTGGCAAATCCGAATAGCTAGCCGAGACCAAACGAAATAGAAAACTAATAGGGAAAGTCTGTGTCATTCTGTAGCACCACTAGTTGAATCTGCAATTCAAATTCGTATAGATTGTGCATTTTCGTTCCTGTTACAAAAACACAGGGTTTTTTCTTTTTCTTTTTTTTGGGGGTGGGGGGGTGGGGTGGGGGACGAACAGGCCACATCGGATCAAGGAGGCATGCAATTCATTAGGGGGATCAGCATTACGCTGGATACGATTTTTACTCCCTGGGGTTGTTAGTCCTAGGAGTATGGAAGACGAATGATGATAGTGAGGGATAAAAGGACGTCACACACACGTATACACAAATACACCCATGCCCGAGGTGAAACTCGAACTCGCGAACCTGCTGTCCGAGATCGCCGCGACACTGTCTTAGCGATTTCGGCCACGGGGCCGGCAATGTTATTTTATTGCTAGTGTAAATGAAAGGAAATACTAAAAATGTTATTTATTTTTCATATTGAATCAGCCACTACAAACAGTTTTCCATCCAACCTGATGGAGCACGAATGCTTTATCAACAGGTTATCATTTATGTTTGAAGAAAGCAAGATTCATTTTTAAAAGTCCAGTTACTGTGATTTTTCATCCTCACTATTAAATTCTCATGTCCTTGGATTCATGTTTCTTCAGAGCTGATTGAAGAAACTTGAAATATTCATATTCAATGGGGTCGTTTATTTTATAATTATTGTTCCTAAAACAAATTTTCATTAAGCAAAAAAAGAACGAAGAAAAAAGCTTCGATGTGTTTTAAGAATGTAAATGATCTAACTTACCTACTCCAAATATCTCCAGTTATTTTTGATAGCATGTCATTAGCATTCAAGGATTGTATAATGCTGCCATCAGTAGATACAATTATTGTTGTAACTGGAAAAGAGTAACTGTCTAAAAGCTGTGCTGCTATTTCATTCCCAAGAGCCTTTAGGTCCTGAAAAGCAATCAAGAGGTATAAGATTGCATGTATAGTACTCTCGACCACCTCCAGACAGGCTCTCAGACCGTACAACAATTTGGGTCCCCGAATGATGATTAGCTGAACGACTTTTTTAACAAAGTCGACATGTTTTCGACGTTATTTTAACTTCGAAAATCGCCAAACTTTGCCGTTTTTCGCGAATCTCTGGAAAACAAACAGTCGGATCGAAAAGGGAATTTAACCAACGAATTCGCCATAAATTTCGTTCTAGGTCGCTGATTTTTAAAAGATTCGAGTTCCCTTCGGAAATCGCGAAAATCCTAAGGGGGTATCGTTCAATTTTCGCTTTTCTGAGTTGCACAAAAGAATGGGCAGAAAATGCACTTTTCTGCAAAAATACGCAAACTATTTCTATTCAGAAAGTTAAATCCAATTTCAAATTTTCATATAGAGTTACATGACAAAATTTTACCGCGTTTAAACGAGAAATGTGCCCTGAAATGCATATTCACAAAAATTGGGCCAAATCTGGACGCCCAACCTACGGTCAGGTTTTCGCAAATTTCTGAAAAACTAACAGTCGGATCGAAAAACTAATTTTACCAGTTAATTCGCCATTAAATTCCTAGGACGCAGAATTCAAGAACATTCGGTCAACTTCTAAAATCGCCAAATTTGGCCAGTTTTACAGAATTTCTGCAAAATTAACAGTCGGATCGAAAAAAGGATTTCACAATTGAATTCGCCATAAAATTCCGTGCTAGAACGAAGATTTCAAGAAAATTCGGGTTAACTTCGATAACCCCAGATTTGGTCGTTTTTCGCACATTTTTGGAAAACTAACAGTCGGATCGAAAAAGCGATTTTACCAGTGAATTCGCCATGAAATTGTGCCAGGACGCAGATTTCAAGAACATTTGGGTTATCTTCGAAAATCGCCAATTTTGTCCGTTTTTCGCAAATTTCTGGAAAACTGTCGGATGGAATAACGGATTTCACAAGTGAATTCGCCAAGAACTTTTGTGTTAGAACGCAGATTTCTAGAACATTCGGAATAACTTGGAAATTCACCAAATATGGCCGTTTTTCGCGAATTTCTGGAAAACTACCCGTCGGATGGAAAAACGGATCTCACAACTGAATTCGCCATGAAACTCCGTGCTACGACACAGATTTCTAGAACATTCGGGTTATCTTCCAAAATCGACAAATTTGGCCATTTTCGCGAATTTCGGGAAAACTAACGGTCGGAAGTAAAAACGGATTTCACCAGTGAATTCGCCATGAAATTCCGTGCTATCACGCACATTTTCAGAACGTTAGGGCTAACTTCGAAAATTGCCAAAATTGGCCGTTTGTCGTGAATTTCTAAAAACAATAACAGTCGGATTGAAGCACTCATTACACCTGTGAATTCGCCATGAAATTCCCTGCTAGGACGAAGATTTCCAGAACATTTGAAAATCACCCGAATTTGTCCGTTTTTCCAAAATTTTGGAAAACTAACAATCGAATCGAAAAACGGATTTCACCAGCAAATACACCATGAAATTCTGCGCTAGGGCGTAGATCTTCAGAACATTCTGGGTAACTTCGAAAATCGCCCAATACAGCAGTCTTTCGTAATTTCTGGAAAAACTGTCGGATGGAAAAACGGATTCCACATGTGAAGTCGCCATTAAATTCCGTACTAGAACGCAGATATCTAGAACATTCCGGTTAATTTAAAAAAAATAAGAGAAGTTTTCTTGATTAGTTGAGAGTTTTCTTGATTAGAGAACATAAGATGCAAAATACCTTTGTATTAGTTACCTTAAATATGGTGACCGCTTAATAGAGGGTTTATTCAGCGGTCATTAAATTTCTGCTAACAAATTCTCGGCTAAATTTTCATAACAAGTTCTTTAATCAGAAGAACAAAACATGAAAAGAAACACCAGTTTTCATGTCATGAATACAAAGGTATTTTGCTTCAAATATTTTCTTATCAAGTAAACGAAACTTATGAACAAAAACCTTTATTAAGCGGTCATTTAATTTCAGCTAACAAATGCTCCTTTAATTTTCATAATAAGTTCAGCGGTTAATAAATTTCAGCTAACAATTTCTCGTTTAATTTTCTTAAAAAGATTTTTTATTAAAGGAAGAAAACTCGAAAACAAAAACCTCAATTAAGCAGTCACCAAATTGAACATAACTAATACAAATGTATTTTGTTTCAAGTGTTTTCCTGTCATGAAAACAAAATTTATAAAAAAACTTTATTCAAAAGTCAATCAATTTTAGCGAAAAAATATTGGGTTCGTTTTTCATAATAAGTCATTTTATCAAAGGAAAAAAACACGAAAAGAAAAACCTCTATTAAGCAGTCACCTTATTGAACATACTTTCTACACGAAGGGGGCCTTGACTTATTGCAGTACGACACGACAAAGTCAATTTCCCGAAAAAATAGAGATTTCTAAGACAGCTTTGCGAGTTGTGAGTAGATTGGTATAGTGATTTTAACACTGACTCCTGTGTAACTTACAGACTGTAAATAGAAAGGACTACGGTCGTTCATCGTGAGTAGTGTCCGGCTCGTCTTGCGACGCCGTGAGCCACGAAAGCGGCCTGAGTTATCCTTTGGATATTATATTTCAATGTTCCAAGAAATTCATTCTTCATAGTCCGCTATGCTCTCTTCAAGCAGTGGGCTCATGGATGGAATGAAAGACAACAAAAACGTACCAACAAAATCTTACGCCACTATAACCCAAAGAACATTGTTCCCGACTAAGGATCAAGCTATTATAATGGATGCTATCGAAGGTATTTCCCTCAACGATTATATTTTAGCTATAGGTAATCTAGTTGAACCAGCAAATGTCAGATTTGCATCAAAAATTTCTATGAACAGAGTATGCATATATCTTGCGTCCAAACAATTAGTAGACAACATAATAGAAAACAAACAATTCATCAAAATTGGAAACAAAACAGTGGAAATCAGACCCCTCCTAACTAAATTTAAAAGATTAATCTTATCCAATGTATGTCCTGTTATTCCACACGAAATACTAGAAGAAAAGATTAGAAGTTTCAATGTGAGGTTAGGTTCAAGCTTGTCATTCCTTCGTGCCGGAATCAGCGCCCCAGGTTTTTCACACATATTAAGCTTCAGAAGGCAAATCTACGTACATCCTGAGGACATAAATAATATTCCACCCTCAGTCAACATTACTTATGATAATACAACTTATTGGATTTACCTAACAACAGAAAAAGTCTCTTGTTTTATATGTAAACAACAAGGACATCTTGCAAAGAATTGTGATGAAAATCCCAATAAATCAGTGGATAAAGATTCAGAATACGAACAAAACCCTCATAATGAAACAAACACACCAGAAGTGATCAGGCACATAGATAGGGAATTTCCTATTCTGAAAACTCAAGAGACTACTTCAGTCACAATTATGGGAAAAAATAAACTACCAAAAGATAATATTAGAAACCCTGAAAGTCAAACACAAACACTTGAGAAAATTACACATAAACGCCCACTTTCTTGCTCAATACAAAGCAATACAGTATCACCCACTCCTATTGAACCGAATCAAGACCTGACCAAACAAATACTTAATTCCAACCTTCAAGAAAAATTACCACCACAATCTCCACAAGTGAATACAAATGAATCTTCAGTTGTAATTGATGAAGCATACTTCAATACAAGTTCTAATTCTCCAGAAAAAGATACGAATGTAAATGCCTGTCCATTAATTAATCAGACATTAACCGCATCTTCTCCATGTGTTCCTCAACCAACACTTTCAACTCCACTTAATTCAACTGATATTAGAATGGAACTAAATCTTCCTAATGCCTCCACCAGATCAAAACGCCCATTATCTTCCGTTACGTCGACCATAAACTCACCAAATAACTTTTCTGGGAGCGATTTTGGTCTTTCAGATAATTCAGAATCCTCTGATATTGATGATCCAAAACTTAAGGACACAGAAAAGTTTAAAAAAAAATCAATCTGCCAAGATTCATAAAAAAGTAAAAAAGAATTTTGACACAATTGATTCACAGATATGGTCTTCTACAAAAACAGTCCTCGAAGCTCAAGACAAAAATTACCCTTTATCTATCTCTCAATTATTAAATTTCTTCGACAGAACTAAAGGGAATAATTGTACAGCCCAAATAGCTAAAGAATTTACCAAAGATTTTCCAGCCATGACAAATATGCTTAGAGATATTTATTCAACATTACCAAATCGAGGATATAAAAATCGTTGTTCCCGTATTATTAAAAAATTAGAAGAAAATTTGAAAGACAATCCTTCAGTTCCCAATTAATGTTACCAATTTTCTCCACATTTCTTTCGTTAAAATTTATTATTATATGGATATCCTTCAATGGAATTGTAATGGTTTTTATAGAAGAAAGCCTTACCTTAAACTTCTTATTAATGAATATAATCCTAATGTTATATGTTTACAAGAGACAAACTTCAAAAATGACCACTGTGGACAACTTAAAGGTTACAAATCAACATTTACTAACAGAAACAACTCCCTTGTAGCAAGCGGAGGAGTGGCAATTTTTATTAAATCAGAAAAATTCTTACATCAAATTCCCATAAACTCTCCTTTAGAAGTTACGGCGGCTCAAGTAAAACTCAACTGCAATATTACCATTTGTAATATTTATCTTCCCCACAGCCAAGAAATTAAAATAGAAGAATTAAACAATATCTGCAATCAACTCCCGAAACCATTCTTATTGGTCGGAGATTTCAACAGTCATAATTTCTTATGGGGTTCTCATAAAATAGATGTGCGTGGAAAATTAATTGAAGAATGGATAACAAATCACAATGAATTAATTCTTTTAAATACTGGTAAATTCACTCATTTCAATGTAAATAATGGTTCAGAAAGTGCCATAGATCTTAGTTTAGTTTCAAAAAATATTGCTTTTAATATTTCATGGACCTCTAGTGATAATTTATATGACAGTGACCATTATCCAATTTTTATCAATTTAACTTCAAATTTACTTAAAGAAGTTAAAAGAATTCACCCTAAATGGCTAATAAATCAAGCAAATTGGCCTTTATTCACCCAAGAATTAAAACAAAATATTCCTAATCTTCCTGTCCCAGAATTATCTCCTTCTTATACTATTCATAACATCGTCCAAGATTTTATTAATTTATTATTATCCTCAGCGAAGTCCTCAATCCCTAAAAGTTGTGGAATCATCCGCAAACACCAAGTTCCGTGGTGGAATGAGGAATGCAATTCAGCAATCAAAAATAAAAGAAAAGCTTTCAGGAAGTTTAAAAAACATCAAACTCTAGAATTTAAAGTTGAATATAAAAAGGCAAGAGCAAAAGCTAGATTGGTTCTTAAATCTACTATGATTAAATCATTCCAAGATTTCACCTCATCCATCAGAAAACAATCACCCATTTCCCTTATATGGAAAAAAGTTAAATCTTTAACTGGTAACACATCTTCTCTTCTTCCACCATTCTTAACAGATGACCAAGGAATTAAACAACATGGATATCAAAATATTAGTAATTTATTAGCTAGAACTTTTGCTAACAATTCTAGCTTCAAAAATTATGACGTCAATTCTCTTCCTTTTTCTAACCAAAATATTTTGGATATTCAAGATTCATTATGCCAAGTATTTTTCAATAATGATGACGATTTTAATAAACCATTTCTTATAGAAGAACTCCTTCCAGTTTTACAAAATATTACCAACTCTTCTCCTGGTCCTGATGATATTCCGTATTCCTTTTTGAAAAATTTACCTGAAATTGGAATCCAACACTTACTTCATATTTTCAATACAATTTGGATATCTCAATCTTTCCCTCATCAATGGACTGAATCTATTGTTCTTCCTATTCCTAAACAAAATAAAGATCATACGAATCCTTCAAATTATAGACCAATTTCTTTAACGTGTACTATGTGTAAATTAATGGAAAAATTAGTTAGTAACAGACTTAAATGGTATTTAGAAACAAATAATCTTCTCTCTCCACTCCAAAGCGGTTTTCGTCCCTTTCGTTCAACTCAAGATCATCTGGTGAACATAGACACGGAAATTTGTAATGCCTTTTCTCAAAATCATCATGTGATATTGGTTTCATTAGATATAGAAAAAGCCTACGAAATGATATCTAAGTCTCGTCTCCTTATTATTTTACAAAAAATGAAAATTACTGGAAATATGCTAGCTTTTATAAACAACTTTTTAATTAAAAGATATATCAAAGTACGATGTAATGATTGTACTTCTTCCAAATTGGAATTAGAAAATGGTTTACCTCAAGGATCGGTTATTAGTGTTATCCTTTTTTAATAGCAATTAATGAAGTGTCGACTGTAATAAAACCACCAATTAAATTGTTTTTATTTGCGGACGATATTACCCTTCTTTGTACCGGTAAGAATCTAAAATTAACAATTCAATTAATGCAACGAGCTCTCAATCAACTCACCTCTTGGGCAAAAGATTCAGGATTTATTATCTCAAAAAATAAATCCGAATTTATTATTTTTTCAAGAAATCAGAAAATTCTTCAATCAACGGTCCATCTAATGATTGATAATCAGCAATTAAAGAGAACCAATATCTGCAAAATTCTTGGAATTTATTTTGATGAAAAGCATTCATGGAAATATCACATTAATACTTTGAAAGCTAACTGTTATGCTCGACTAAATATATTAAAAACATTATCATCATTAAAATGGGGAGCAGATACATATATTTTAATCAACATTTATAAATCAATTATTCAGCCAAAAATTGATTATGGTTCAATAGTTTATAGTTCAGCAAAACCTACTCTTTTACAGAAATTAGATCCAATCATTAATTCGGCATGTCGTCTCAGTTTAGGAGCATTTAGATCCAGTCCAGTTACTAGTCTTCTTGCTGAAGCTGGTTTACTTCCTCTAGAGTTAAGGAGGAAATTAAATTGTTTAAAATTTTCATATTCAACATTTATTTCTCCTTCTAATCCTACTAACAAATATATTTTTGAACCCTTTAATCAGCAAGGTTACAATAAATTTCCTTCTCTTCCAAAATCACTTTGTATAAGAATTTCCAAATATATTTCTGAATTCTCTATTGACCCTCCATTACTTTATCAGAAAAGATTAAATCCCATTCCTCCTTGGTCCTCGTTCACTCCTTCAATTAATCTAGATTTTACAAATATTCCACACTCAGATTTACCCTCATCTGCTATTTTTTCGTATTTTTCTTCAATTCAAGACAAATTCATTAATAACCAATTTTTTTTCACAGACGGTTCAAAACAAGAAGGTGGCGCTGGAGGTTCTATAATTTCATATCACCCTCAAATTAATTATATTACTCGTTTACCAGACTTCTTTTCTATTTTTTCCTGCGAAGCCTGGGCAATTATTAAAGCTTTAGATCTCTATTTACAAAACAGAACATCGTCAGATTTGATTATTTTCTCAGATTCACTTTCAGTAATTTACGCTATTCAAAATAAACTGTCCAAAAACCCTTTCATTCAAGAAATTCAAGAACGTCTTCTATCCTTGGCCCAAAATCATTGTAACATCACACTTGCATGGATCCCTTCTCATCGAGGAATAAAGGGAAATGAAGATGCTGACTCCTCAGCAAAGAATGCTTCTCAACTCCCTTTACCCAATAACTCCATCTTTGGTTCTCTTCAAGACTTTAAAAAACTTCTTCAATCATCAGCATTAAAAATATGGGATTCGAAATGGAAATCAACACATTCAAAATTACATCAAGTTAGAAATTCAGTACTAGATCCTCCTCTTCTTCTTTTGAACTTTAAAAGAAAACATCAGGTCATTTTATCAAGGCTCCGAATTGGCCACTTCAATTTGAGTCACGTTTATTTATTTCAAAAGACGAATCCAGTTCCCTGTCCAAATTGTGGTCAAGCTATTTCTACATCCCACTTATTAGTGGAATGTCCTTTTACTACTAACCTCAGAAAAAATTTAAAATTGATCCGGTTATCCATTCTCTATTGAATTCCACTCCAGAGTGTAAAAAGGTTATTAAATTCCTATGCGAATCAAAATTAGATAAATATATTTAATAGTTCCTTTATTGCAACAAAAAAACACATATCTGTAATATCGAATGAAATCAGAGTTTTATATTGTTCGCTAAATATCTGTTGTATAATGTTTACTAAATTTCTCATTGTAATGTTTGTTTATGAAACTGTATTATTTTATTATGTAAAACTGTAAAGTAGTGATCGCTTATGACCAAGATGTTTCACAGCGATCTGAAATAAATTAAATAAATAAATAAATACTTTCTACAATGGTATTTTGTTTCTCGTGTTTTCATGTCAAGAAAACAAAACTTCCAAGTTCCAAACAAAACCTCTATTAAGCAGTTACCATATTGAAGATATCTTTTATAATGGTATTTTGTTTCTCGGGTTTTTATGTCAAGAAAACTATGTGTATGAACAAAAACCTTTACTCAGCTTTAACCTTTAATATCGCTAACAAATTCTCGTTTAATTTTCTTAAAAAACTTTTTATTAAAGGAAGAAAGACGAAAAGGAAAACCTCAATTAAGCAGTCATCAAATTGAACATATTTTCTACTATGGTATTTTGTTTCCCGTGTTTTCATGTCATGAAAAAAACTGATGAACAAAACCTTTATTTAGCGGTCATTAAATTTCAGCTAACAAATTTTCTTTTAATTTTCTAAAAAAGTGTTTTAAAACAGGAAGAAAACACGAAACGAAAAACTTCTATTAAGCAGTCTTCATATTGATCATGCTCTATTAAGCAGTAACAATATTGAATATATCCTTTTTATGGTATTTTGAACTTATTTGAACATACTTTTACAATGGTATTTTGTTTCTCGTGTTTTCATGGCAAGAAAAAACAAGTTATGAACAAAAACCTTTATTCAGCGGTCATTAAATTTCAGCTAACAAATTCGCGTTTAATTTTCTTAAAAATATTTTGTGAAAATATATTGTTTCCCGTATTTTCATGTCATGGAAACAAAATTTATGAACAAAAACCTTTATTCAGCAGTCATTTAATTTCAGCTAAAATAATGTCGGTTCATTTTTCATAATAAGTTCTTTTGTCAAAGAATAAAAACACGAAAAGGAAAACCTCTATTAAGCAGTCACTTTATTGAATATACCTTCTACAATAGTTTTCTGGTTCTCGTGTTTTTATGTCAAGAAAAACAACTTAGGCACAAAAACCTTTATCAGCGGTCATTAAATTTCAGCAAACAAATTTTTGTTCAATTTTCTTGAAAAGTTTTTTGATAAAAAAAAGAAAACACAAAAGAACTAGTGGTTCTGTGAACAAAATGTTCACAGAATACATTTGTCTAAATACATTATTCTACATCACACTCAGTCTTTCTGTTTTTGACGTTAAATAAAACTAGTGGTGCTACAGAATAGCACAGACTTTCCCGTGTTACTTTTTTTCCCTTGGGTCTCGGTTAGCTATTCGGAATTGCCAGCCACCATCAATCGCTGCCCAAAGTTGTTGTTTTTTTTCATTTTCTTAATTTTTCGGTTTTATGGTGGTAGAACGGATATATTAATTCTAAAATATTAAAAAGCAATAAAACCTCGTTCTAAATGGTCATTATCTTTGAAAAAATTGGAACCGATTAAAAAAGGCATTTAAGTGCTACTAAAAATGCGAAATTTAAAGCTCTTTTTCACAGAAAACTTTTGGATTTTCGAAAAACTTCATTTGACGTCATTTGAAGCACTTACACTAACAAATATAATAGTGTTTACAAATTGCTGGTAATGTGCATATTAAAGATGTGAGAGATCTTTTTTACATTTATGTAATTTTTGCCAAAATAAAAAATACCTGAAATTGAACTTTACATCATATTTAAGAGTGCAATTAGCACTAGCCGTTCGAAAAGTTTGAAAAAAAAATTGGAGCCATGTCTGAGAAAATGGCGCATGAATGTTTCTGAAAATGCGGAATTTTGAGCTAGTTTTCACAGAAAACGGGTGAGTTCTCGAGAAACTTTACTTGACATTATTTAAAGAACATGTACTCATAAGTATAACAATGTAAAGAAATCGCCGCTAATGTTAAATTGATTACCTTCCTTCAATCTACTTTCTTTTATGATTACCAAATTTTTCAAACACCTCTCATCTTACGACACGACAAACAGACACACTGACACACTTTCGCGTTCGATTTTTACTTTCCTGTATACGTACGTGTATACGGAGTAATATACGTAGTATAGGGAAATGTATGTAATACTGCGCGAAAAAATGGCGAATTTTTGCCAGAAAAACTCGTTACCGGGCCGTGATTACGAAACAGTAGATAAATCCAGTTGCTAAATTAAGAACAACTAGTGGTGCTACAGAATGGCACAGACTTTCCCGCATTAGTTTTCTATTTCCTTGGGTCTTCGCTAGCTATTCGGAATTGCCACATACTCTTTCTTGCCAACCACCATCTATCACCGCCAAAAGTACATTTTTTTGTCGTTTTCTTAATTTTTCGGTTTCTTATTGGTAGAACGAAAATATTAATTTTAGAATATTAAAGAACACAAAAATCTAGCCGTAAATGGCAATTTTCTTTTAAAAATTATGTGCCGTTTAAGAGAAAATGGCGTTTTACCACTACAAAAAATGCGAAATTTGAAGCTCATTTTCACAGAAAATGTTTGAGTTTTCAAAATACTTTATTTGAAGTTATTTGAAGCACTTAAACTCATAAATATAATCATCTTTACAAATTGCGGATAGTGTGCATATTAAAGATGTGAGAGATCTTTCAAAAAATGTACATTTATATCATTTTTGAAAAAAAAAAAAAAAACCAAAATAAACTTTACGTCATATTAAAGAGTGTAATTATCACTATCTGTTACAAAAGTTTCAAGAAACAATTTGCAGTCATATATGAGAAAATGGCGTTTGAACGTTTCTGAAGATGGGAAATTTTGAGCTACTTTTCACAGAAAGCGGTAGTGTTTTCGAGAAAATTTACTTGACATTATTTAAAGCATATATACTCGTAAATATAATAATGTGAAAAAATCGCCGTATGTAAATATTAACGACGTGAGAGACAAGTAAAAAAATTTAAATTTTTGTAATTTTTGAAAAAATCAACCGATAGAGCAATATGGCTTTTATGTCATCTGATAGAGTAAATTTACGTCCCTACCAAATAGAGTATCCCTACCAAAAGTTTAAAGAAAAAATTTGGAGCCGTTTTTGAGAAAATCTTGTTTTTGTAATTTTTTAATGTTGTACATATTGCACGAAAACTACTAAACTTTTGAGAATACGATTCACGTTCTGCGCCGAACTCTGCTGTGAGCATGTGACAACTATAATCTGTAAGCAAATAATTTGCCGCGAACCGGTTAGTTACAGTTTCCCGGGTTCAAAATATCAAACATTTACCTTTTCGAACGGCATCTTTCAAGAAAATTGCGCCGTATCTCATAAGCCATTTTCCTTAACAATTCACACTCTGCCCTGAAATCAGACATAAGAATGTGCCAACTATAATCTGTAATCGAAAAATTTGCCGGGAACCGGTTAGTTACAGTTTCCCGGGTTCAAAATATCAAAAATTTACCTTTTCGAACGGTCTCTTTCAAGAACAGTGCGCCGTATCTCCTAAACCATGGTCCTTAACAATTCCCGCTCTGCGCCAAAATCAGCTGTGACCATGTGACAACCATAATCTGTAATCAAATAATTTGCCGCGAACCGGTTAGTTAATTTAAACTAGCCGGTCCGCGGCAAATTATTTTATTAATTATTATGTTTGCCACTTGGTTAGTGCTAATTTTGGCGCACAGTATGAATTGTTAAGGCCAATGGTTTACTAGAGAATGCGTCCTTTTATTGAATGGGGCTTATTTAAGAGGTGCATATCTGGGATTCGAACCCGGGTAATTGAGTCTAACCGGTTGGCGGCAAATTTTTTATTACAGATTTTGTTTTTCACTAGTTTTCGGGAAATTTAGGCGTCGATTATGAGTTGTTATGTGTGATTTTTTACGAGAGACGTCATTTTACTTCTTTGATGGCGCTCTTATACTGAACGTATCTTTAATGTTTTTTAATTCTTAATATTTTTTGAAAGAATGGAGATATCAATGTGATTTCTTCATTAATCGTTTAGAAATAAAAAGCGTCAAATTTGGAGTATAATTTGGTGTGTATACGTGCATTATTAGCTGATTTAGAGGTGTGGAACACTGATTTTTTGGAGAAAATGGCTCGCGGCAAATTTTTGGTTTTCGAATCTCAAAAACGGCAAAAAAGCGGCAAATTATGAGCTATGCAGTTTTGTGATTGGATGAAATGGACCTGCTAACTTCCAGGACGTTCGCTCAATACGCCATTATTTTCTTTCACGACGTTGTCGACACTGATGTTGACATATTTACGTGAACAATTGAAGTTAACTTGAACACGTGACGCACGAGGCATATTTAATTTTAAATTATATCTGCAGGCCTAAAACCGTATTTAAAAAAATAATTTGCAAAATCTACGAACAATATTGAATTTCAAGTGAATACAGAGAAAACAAAACTGTGAGTAATGTTAGAGAGTGAATGAACTATGTTCGACTTCTCACTTTTACGTTCCTAAGTGCACAAATACCGATACCATTACAAATACCGATTTTTAAATGAATGTGCCCTACAACGTATATTAAACTTAACTGTTACCTTATTAACATAAACATGCAAAACAGTTGCCTTTTAATATTTATTTAGATTCGCATACGAAACGATTAATAGAGCAATTGCTAAAATGGAAGGGAACACAAATTAGACTGGGTTTGAGGAGAATAACCTAGAAAAACAATTTACAAGTGATCTTTGTGCATTATTGTGCATATTAGCAGAAGTCGTAAAAAGTGTAGCATGACTAAACTTTAACTATTCGAATCTTCAATACCTTCGAGTATTTCTTACGACAATCATAATTTTTTAATTACAATATTACAACTTCATTTCCCATATGAAGGTAGCATACTAGGTCATTGGATGTTGGGGATTTTTGAAGGCGAGTATAACATTATCAGCTACTACGATTCATTGGTAAGTCCAATACCAGATACTGTAAGAACATATATGAACAAAGTTACGCATGAACAAAATGAAGTATGAAATAAATTTTCTTCACATGAAGATACTTTTAAAATAGTTTACAGCGTCGGGGACGCCACATTCAGCTAGTTAATATTATTTGTTAGAAAATAATTATTATAATACAATTAATTCTAAAATACCCTGCTGTGTTGCGGCATCACCAGTTCTATTTCAATATCATTTCATATGGCTCAGATTTTTTTCTAAAGACAATACTTGCTATTTCAAAAACTTCTATTTGAAATGTAAAAAATTGAAATTATTACTTTACCTCTAATTCTGACACTAATGTCCAAGAATTAATGAAATAAGAAGATAAGAGGTCCTTGACAGAAGATCCTGCTAGGGGTCCTTCTCGTAAAGACCTTCCTGAACCTCAGCATGATTGATCATCCAATGCTCCCCATAGGACAATACAATGTAGAAGCTTCTTCTGATGTTCAAGCTCAGTCAAAGCTTCTGTAATAGGTCGGTACAAAACCTATTCAATTAAAGATTGATTAAAATTATGTCCATCTCGCATCCTATTTCTTAATGAATAACTAAAAATTCAAATATATATTATTATATTAGATACCTCCATGAAAGGGAACATTTTATGTTCAAGTATTATACGCGCTTCCTCCATAGAAATTTCTTCATTCCAAATCATGTTTTGTTGATTTACCATGACTAGAATGTAAGATATATATAATATTCACTCTATGCACTTACTGACTTAGATTCAATAAGAATGACTGCATACCTGTAGTATGAATTAACATCTTAGGAACAAAACTTATTGCAACCACCATATCTTCATTCACATTTTCAAACCATTCCATGTCTAAAACGATTGTTTATAAATATTTTAATAAAGAAGTTTATTGTATAAACAGTAATAATTGAAGAAATAAACGTAAAACATACCGACATTGAATTTACGGTTAGATGGAACAGAGAGAGAAAAATTTAATATCTTGCTGAAATCTTTAGCTATTACGATATGTCCTTGAAACTGAGAAGGTGTGAACCAAAAAGGAAGAAGTGGTGGATTGTTGAGTTGAAATTCCGCGTGACACCTGAAATGGAAATTTTTGTACATTTTCCGAGTGAACAAAAATTGTGTATAACAATAGTGTTAAGTGGATTTATTTACCTGAACACTATATCCATGAAAGCAGAATTCTGAGCGCGAAGGACTGCAACTGTTCCTCGAGGAGCAAATCGTGTTTGCATGAACACATTCTTGTGAAACATTGATAGAATGCGATAAATGACTGATGCAGCAGAGCCGCTCTGGGGCTTCTCGTCCATGAATCGCATACTGAAATAATTGTCATTTTATGAAGTATTACCTATTTCAATTTCAAATTATGGGGATGATTATGATCGGGAGGCTGAATATTTCAGGACCGTCTGTTCCTCTGAGAACACAATTAGCGCCGAAACCATACGTATCATATTTTCAAAAATGAATATTCCCCGCTCAATCTGGATCGATTTGGTGCTTTGCCGTTTTGAAAAACATTATTTAAAATTCGGGGGTACTACGAATGAAGGCCCTGGGACAAATTCAAAATTTTCTCAAAAATGGCTCCAATTTTTTCTTTACATTTTTTTAAAGAATAGAGTAAAATACACTTATAAAGGTGGCACAGGTCCGTTGTCTTCACCCTTGTCGTCTTCAGCGTCGTTTTCATCTTTGTCGTCTTTATTTTCGTCGTCTTCAGCTTTGTCATGTTGATCTTCGTCATCTTTAAGAAGACGAAGAAGAAAACAACGAAGATGAAGACGACGAAGAAGGCGCCGAAAATAAAGAAGACGAAGACGACCAAGAAAAAGACAAAAATGAAGACGACGAAGAATAAAACAAAAAAGACGACGAAGATGAAGTCGAAAAAGAAGACGACGATGATAAAGACGACGAAGATAAAGACGACGAAGATAAAAACGACGAAGATCAAGGTGACGGAAGTTCAGACAACGACGAAGAAGACGACGAAGATGAAGACGAAGAGGATGAAGACGACGAAGATAAAGACAAAGAAGATAAAGAGGAACAAAAATGACGACTAAGATGAAGACAACGAAGATGAAGATGACGAATATGAAGACGACGGAGATGAAGACGCCGAAGAAGAGGAAGAAGAAAACGAAGAACACGTCGGAAACGTTGACGAAGATTAAGATTGCGATGAACAAGGCGGAGAATAAGAAGGTGAAAATGACAAAAAAGAAAAGCCGACGAAGACGAGGAAGAAGACTGAAGACGACGAAAATGCAAAGGCGACGAAGAAAACGACAAAAAAGATGCAGACGATGAAGACGACGACGAAGAAGATGTAGAGGAATACGGAGAAGACAAAGAAGGAGACGAAAAAGAGGAAGAAGGTGATAAAATAGATGACTACCAAAAAGACAATGATGAAGAAGAATAAAAAGATGATGAAGAAGAAACAGAAGACGACGACGAAGAAAAAGATGATGCCGAAGACAAAGAAGTAAAGGATGACGACGACAACAAAGAAGAATTCGAAGACGAAGAAGACGACGAAGAAGAAGAAGACTAAGACGAATTTGTCGAAGACGACCAAGAAAATGACGAAGATGAAGACAACGAAGGTGGAGACGACGAAGACGACGAAGATGAAGACTACAAAGAAGAAGACGACGTAGTTTAAGACGACTAAGATGAAGGCGACGAAGGTGAGGACGCAGATGAAGGGGACAAAGACGGCGAAGGCGGAGGCGACGAAGAAGACTAAGAAGAAAGAAACGAGAGAGGTGGAGACGAAGATGAAGACGATGAAGAAGAAGACAATGATGGAGACGACAAAGCTGAAGTAAATGAAGACCACGAAGAAGAATAAGACAATGAAGCAGACGACGAAAATGAAGACGATGATGGTAACGACGACGAAGGTGAAGGCGACAAAGACGACGACGGTGATGGCGAAGATGAAGACGACGCAGATGGAGATGACGTGTCGAAGACGACCAAAATGAAGACGACACCGAAGAAGACGGAGATGAAGACGACCAAGACCAAAGTGACGAAAATGAAGAAGACGAAGGTGATGACGAAGATGAAAACGACGATGAAGAAGACGATGAAGACGACAGAGAATGAGACGCCGAAAATGAAGACGACGAAGTTGAAGACGACGGGGGTGAATACGACAAAGATGAAGGCGAAGAAGATGAAGATGTCGAAGAACACGATGATGAAGACGACGAAGATGAAGTCAACGAAGATGATGACGACGAAAATGAAAGAGGCGAATAAGAAGACGACAAAGATGACAATGTAGTTGAAAACGACGAAGATGAAGACGATGAAAATGATGGCAACGAAGGTGGAGATGACGAATAAGAACACGAAGATGAGGAGGACGAAGATAGAGGCGACGAAGATGACGACGAAGATGAAGACGAGGAAGATGATGACGATGACGATGAAGTAGACGAAGAAAAACACGACAGGTAAGAAGACGAAGAAGACGATGAAGAAGAACACGGAAAAGATGAGAAAGAGGACAAAGAAGATGAAAAAGACGATGACGAAGTCGAAGACGGCGAAAAAGAAGAAAGACGAAAAAGAAGAGGAAGATGACGAAGTAGACGACGGCGAAGATGAAGACGACGAAGAAAAAGACAACAACGAAGAAGATGACGACGAAGAAGACGACGACGAAGGAGATTACGACGAAACGAAACAAGACGACGACAATGAAGAAGATGATGACGAAGACAAAGAGGAAATGAATGACGACGAAGAAAGAGACTAAGAGGAGGAATATGAAGAATACGATTAAGACAAAGACGACAAAGTCGAAGACTACGAAGATGAAGACGACGAAGAAGACGATGCCAAAGAAGAAGAAAAAGAAGACAATGTCGAAAAAGAAACAGAAGACGAAGAAGATGAAGATGACGGCAAAAGAGAAGATGAAGATGTCGGAAACAAAGAAGAAAAGACGACGACCAAGAAGACGACGAAGAGGAAGAAAACCAAGAAGACGATTAAGACGAAAACGACCAATGGGAAGACGACGAAGATGAAGAAGACGAAGAAGATGACGATGATAAAGACGACGAAGATGAAGACGAAGAAGACGACGAAGACGACGGAGATTAGGATGACGAAGTTGACGACGCTAGAGATTAAGAGGACGAAGAAGGCAGGGAAGAAGAAGACGAAAATGAAGACGATCAAGACGACGAAGGTGATGACGAAGAAGAAGGCGACGAAGATGATGACGATAAAGATGAAGACAAGAAGAAGAAGACGACGAAGAAGAATACGGAGAAAAACACGAAGAAGAAAAAGATGTCTAAGAAAAATAAGGAGTAAAAAACGAAGAAGAAGAAAAAGAAGACGTGGAAGAAAAAGAAGAAGAAGAAGAAAAGAAGACGGAGAAGAAAATGAAGCAAAAGATACATATATCTTGTGTATTGTGCGGACGTCATGTGGTTTTCAAAATGATTTTAAAAATATGTACAAATTGAAAGAAAAACATTCCGGAATTAATGTTGATAAAGCCAATTTTATGGAACTATTACATTACCTAAGTTCAGGAAAGCCAAAATTCGAAATCGTGCTCAATATCCCAAAATAATTTCAAAATTTGAGTGATTAGTTTGCAACACTGACAAAACATCTAAACTGAACAAAAAGGACTCTGAACCAAGGAAAAAAATGAAGTCAAACAATCAAAGGTACCTTAAAGCGTCGGCGACGCCAAATTCAACTAGTTGTCCATATTTTACTAAAATTTTCTCTAAAACTACTAAAATTTGTAAGAAATGTGCATTACATTAATTAAACAACTAATCGTGTAAAATAAATAATGTGAAGAAAAAAATTATATACTCAATGTTATAGTTGTAGAAAGACGTGAAAAATCCCACACTTTTCTAATTTTCGAAAATTTAGAGTTAACCGTGAAAAGGCTATGTTTATAAGTGTATTTCATTTTATACTAAATATAAATTTAAAAAAATGCGGGTCCACTTTGAGACAGATTTGAAAATTTTCCAAGGCTTTCTTGTAAAGTTCCCGCAAAATTTAAAGAATCTTTTCAAAACCACAGGGCTTGCATTCCGGATAGATCGACGAGTGAATATTCATTTTGGAAAAATAATTTAGGCGCTGATGTTATTTACAGACGGGCAGAGATGGACAAACGAACAGATACGCAGATAGACGAATGTTTTGTAAAACATCAACAACAACAACTTTTTCGAAATCAGGGGAGTCCAAAATGTGTATTTCCACTGAAACCTCGAAATCGATTTTCCTCTGCATTACGTAACTTTCTTTATACTATTTACTTATATTAAATCATGTATACGTATGTATACGAGACAATAAAACGGCTTCCACCAAACTTTGGCCTAATTCCTGCAATAATAGAAATGAGCCATTCCATGTCAAATCCCACAAAAAAGACCAAAATTTGACCTTCATATTTTTAATTATTTTCTATTTTTTCTATCTGTTATATGGATCAAATAAGGTAACACGTGTATTTTTATTTTTTTATAACGTTATTATTTTTGGAAATATTGCGTAATGAAATTTGCTAAAAATGGCGCACATCACTAACTTAAAAATATCATATATTTGAATACACTATTAAAGAAATCCCGTTCAAATTCCATTCGAAATTAAAAATGTTTAATTTTTAAGATTTTGCAAAATATTTAATTTCCGGAATTTTCATTTTTTTTTAATTTAAATTTTAGAAAGTGAATATTTTTGTAAACTTGATGAGCGAAAAATTTTAAAAAAATATTTATAAATGCACTAGAGTATTGATAATAACTCCAGAAAAAATAAAACTGGGATCTCAGTAACTTTAAAAAATATTAATATTTTACGAACCAGTGTGTAGTAGATTGTTGCAATAGAGGCGTGTCTTGCGTTACTGGCCGTCGGTTTCTTTAGATGTATCAGTAATTTAAGTACTTCTTGAGGTGATGAAACTTCACGATTGAATTTATAAATAATATATATGTACCTATATTAATTTATAAACAATTTATAAATAATTAAATGACGGATTCTTGACTCATGTTTTGACTGACATTTTGAAATTTTCTCGTCCCTCAAAACTCACTTTAAATACAAGTACTCGCTTACTTGTATTCCTGAAATTTCGTCTACTAGAATTATTACTAGAATTCCTGAAATTTCGTCACAATGCACAGTTTTAATGCCCTACCGAATTTATTTCAGGTCTGGACAAAATTCCATTTTCTTCAGCCAGCTTTTTAGACACTTATAATACGTTCGTTTGCTGGAAAATGTCGTTTAATTTTATTGTATGTCCAACTTTCAAAAATTGTCAAAATTTAAATTTTCAACGTCATGTCATCAGTTGAATGAAAGGAATCGATAATTTTCTAAACAGTATCTTTATTGTCTGATTTTTCGATGGACGTAGAAGGACGTTTTCAATGTGAAAAATTTATCTGTATTGGCACTTCATACTTTCTGAAATTACACATGGGGATACCGTTTTGTTCCAATTTTCTTTTCTTGGCGGGGGTTTCTCCTATTGCAATTAAATCTTATCTTTTCTTTATTCATTTCGCAGACATTTGACGAACTATCTGAAGAGCCTAAATTGTAATTTTCTTAATTTCCACACTTTTCACTATATTCACTGGACGTTCCGCTACTTTTGTTAATGCCACGGGAGCCACTGATCTCGACGCTCTCTTCACTAACAAAATGCGGATTCCCTTTCTTCCGAAAAGAATCTCACATTAGCAAATCAAATGACTCCTGTAAATTCACCAGAAAATCATGGTTTACGCGTCTTGGAGATTTTCTTTTCTAAAAATCGTTATTAGAAAAATTAAATGAATTGAAACATCTGTCGTATCTCATACGGTGATTGATACTCATGTTGCACAGTGTACATACGATTCACAGAACAAACACTAGCACTTTTGTCTTCATAAAGAGCGTATTGCGACTGATGTTGAGAAAGTTTTACTCATGTCCCTTGACAGGTGGTTGATTGTATTTCACGAGCATGGTCAGGAGGGCACCCCATCCCTAAGACGCAAAGGGACTCAGCAGTAAAATTCGTTTAGCTGACACGAGGAAAAGCAGTAGAAGAATTCTTTTTGCTGTCACCACCCCTTCTGGGAACAGAGTGAACATATGAGTTACTAATATTTCTTGAAACCCTAATCAAGCAGACGGTCATTCTTTTTATTGTTCTTCTATCAAAGACTGATCGGACAAAATTGGTGCAGAGGCAGGAACAACGCGCTCACGTAATTTCAATAGATTTTTTGATCTGTTTGTGTTCAGTGCCCACTTTTTTTCTTGTTGTGTTTTGTAGAAAATTGCACAAGAAATATTCCTATATTTTTTCAAATTTTTATCTGAGCGAGTTCATATAGAAATTTTCATTTTTTTAAAATAATTACAATTTTTTAATAAAATATTTATTTTTTAAGAAAGTAATTTACAGAAGAATAAAATACACATAACAAAATATTAAATGAATCAAACAAAAAATTTTATGTTTAGTACATTCGGAGCATCCATCAATCATATTTTGCGAAGTAAGCATAAATTCCAAAATTTAATATAGGCGTAATTACACAAATAATCAATTTTCAGGTAAATAAAGAAACACGTGCCTATTTTTTTGCTTTCCAGAATGAATGCCATACAATTCATGTCATTTATTTAAAAAAATACATACATATAAAAAATAGTCGTGTCAATTCTTGTGCGATTTGACGTGGAATGGCTCGTTTCGCTCTCACCCGTAAGAACATAGATGACCCACAAGTCACGATGTTATCCACAAAAACATGTATGACACCTTATGGGGGCAGAGTGAACATCTGAAATACTGATAACTCTTCAAACCCTAATCAGGCAGACGGTCATTCTTTTTTTAGTTCTTCAGCACTTGCATCAGAGACTGACCGAACACAATTCGTTAGTGCATGTGTAAGCAGAGCGCGCCCTCATACTTACAATTGATTTTTTTAGGACTGTATGAGTGAAGTGCCCACTTTTTTCTTGTTGTATTTTATAGTAAATTGAACAAGGAACACGCCTATATTTTTTTAAAATTTTTATCTCATCGAGTTTATATAGAAATTTTACTTTTTAAAAGAAAATTTAAATAAAAATTTATTTTTGAAAAATTTATTTACAGAGGAATAAAAAACACATTTCAAAGAATTACATGAAACAAACCAGAAATTCTTATATTTAGTACATTCGGAGCAACAATTGATATTATTTTGTGAAGTACCTATAAATTCCAAAATTTAATATAGGCATAATCAATTTTCAGGCAAATAAAAAAGTCTCTTTTTTTGAGGTCCAGATTTAAGAAAAAAAATATCATACATTTTAAAAAAAGTCGTGTCAACTCATGTGCGGTTTGACGTGGAATGGCTCAAATATGGCTATGCTATTGTAATTCTTTTAAACACATTCCCTTTATCATGATGGGTGTGATTTTCAATGTGCAGAATTTTGACTGATAAAAAATAAAGTTTGAGAGTATGTAAGAATTACACCATGTAACAAAAAAACATTTTTGCTTGTTTAAGTGAATTTTATGCTTGTTTTGGATGAACTAGGTCACGACTAAACTACAATGAATATTCCTACTTTTATATAATCGTTTCTTTGCTTTTTATGCCTAATTATATGAAATTAATTGGTTAAAATTATATTAGTTAAGAATACTTTTTCTATGAGATGAATAAACGGTTAAACTGTGTGTTATCTCTTTCATATTCTCATAATTGGTTAATAATGGCATATTTCCGTTGTTGTAAGCGTAATCCAGACTGTTTTTTTTATGTGTGAGGCATCTTCTTAGGATCGAAAGCAGTAAAGGATGCTAACATGATCTGCTTAGCGTACAGTTCATATTTTGGTATTCCTGTGGGAGATCAAGAAAATAATTGGGGACCACATGTTGTGTGTGGGTGTTGCAGATCAACTCTCGAGGCCTGCTATAGAGGAGAAAACAGAAAAATGAAATTTGGTGTACCTAGAATTTGGCAAGAACCAACAGATCACCTCTCCAACTGTTCCAAGAACCCTTCCATATTAAGTTGGGATTCATCAAGCAATTTGTAAAGGCATTAGATACAACATCAGATGCTATGAAGTACGTTCAGAATGTGTTCCCCAAACTATCAGAAGCTAAGTTAAAGGAAGAAATTTTTGTTGGCTCCCAAGAGAAAAATTTGCTTCGTGATGACACATTCGTTAGCAAGCTTCTACCAGTTCGATGAAAGGCCTGGAAGAGCTTCGGAGATGTTGTGAAAGGTTTCCTAGGTAATCACAAGAGTGGACAATCACAGGGTTGTGGTATAAGGTGGCAGGGATGTGGTTGAAGAACTAGAAATCAATGGGATGCAAAATGTCTTTAAAGTTGCATATACTCCTCTGGCATTTGGATGTTTTCATGACTCATATGGATGCATATTCAGAGGAACAGGCCGAAAGGTTCCATCAGGATCTACGTTTGTTTGAAAGAAGGTACCAGGGACAGTATAATGAGCGAATGCTTGTCTGGGGACTGGTTAGAGAGTGATGTAAAGTACAAGACGAAATTTAGGAAAACAACACATTTTTAAGCACACTGCTCATGATATGTAAACGATTTCATGTACTTTAACAATTTTGTTATATATATTTACTGCATTTACATTTTTTCAAACATTGTATTTAAAAATTTCTTTTGTTTTGTTTCATGGGTAAATGTAAACGAGCATTCATTCTTTCAAATATATGTATTTTCCTAAAATTAAGAAAATCAATGTAATTTCCCTAAAAACAATTTCCCGTGGGCAAAATTGCGTTTTACATAGTGTTTTAAAACACACTGCATCAGAAACAACAACAAAATTAACTTAAACAAAATTTTGTTACATGGTGTTATTATATGCTTACTATAAATTGTAACTTCTTAATGTTGATATTTTAAAGATTTATAAATAAAACATCAATTCATAAATAACATTTTAATTGGGTTCTAAAAAGTACTTAATAAATCATAAACAATGCCTGATTCTTCGAAACTAATAACCTCCAGACTTTGATAGTAAGTTAAAAAAAACTGTATAAATATTACCTAAGGTCGTCATTCGAAATTTCAGGATAGTTGACTGGTTCTATCATATTCCAGATGTTGCCGACTCTTGCACCAGGAGGTGGAAGCAAGGGTGTAAAGTCTTCAATCTTAAGAGTTATATTATCTTCATAGGGATTCTTCCAACTTAGCAAACCGTTCATAGATATAGAAACTTCCTGAAAGAAATTTGCAAACAGTAAAAGTAATTGTGTAGATCTTTCTCAGAGGAACTTGCAGGCAAAAGGAAACTAACTTTCGAATCATCTAACATTTCTTGCAGAGGCTTGAAATCACAATGTAGAACGACGTTTCTTGAGGAGGAACAGTCTGTCTCCTGAAAAAATAAAATAAAATAAAAAATAAACAAAAGAAAGTTGAAGCATAGTGGATCTCAGGATGAAACATACTTACGGAATAGTTGGGTAGAGGGACAGATCGTAATGAAAGGATGTAGCCATTTTCACTTTCGGTATGATATATACATTGAAAAAATTCTCGAATCACGTTAAAGGAAGAGTATACTACGCAGCTGGTGAGAACTGCTAAACCAACTGCAACCGATATCTGAGGCATTGTAAAGGAGCGTTTCTGGCTTATGCCCCTCATTATCCTTCTTTCGACAGCATCGAAAAACTCCTAGAGCTGTCTTTCGTGAGCGTGGCGGAGGCGGTCTCCCTGCTACTGCTGCTTGACTGCTCCACTCGACTTCCCCGCTCGGACCTCTTCCGCCCGCATCACCCGACCGCGCTATCGCAACTTCCGCCGTTAAGTACCGCAGGGTACAGCCGTTGGGTATGCCATTCTAGGGATTATAATAACATTTATTTATCTGCAATTGGTTGATTGCGAGGTGGTAACCATAAACCTACTATGCAGTTAAATACATCAACATGTACGACGATTGCAGTACACTGGAATGCTAATATACCATTGATTAGACACCCCTTTTGCACAGGGATGTCTAGTCCTTTCGTCACTACATGATCCTGATCTGCCGGAAGCCGCCCTCTTTTACGTATTATGTATAAAGCAATTCCAAAGCCCGTATCAGCATCCGTAAAAAAATTTACAGAACAACACATTAAAAAATTACAACTACATCTGCTACATAGATACAAGTACACATACAAATATATACAATCGTACACATAATCTTTTAAATAAATGCTCACTCACACGTACACATAAACACTAACACACACTTGCCCTACATAGTATACATACCTACATATACATAAACAAACATAAATTTAGATACACATGCATTTTACATACATTATTATTACATACTACATATATAAACATTATCATGAATATACGTACACTTAGATATATAGTGATATAATTCCTGTTCCTCTTTAAATTCAGAATCACAATTTGGATCTTTTAAGTTAGCTCTTTAAACATTCGAATTAGTTCCCCCGCCCATCTGTCTCTTCACATCACTTCTCTCCACTACACAACACTTTCATCTTATCTTTCTTCGGGTAAGCCATTATTCAAATTGATGTAGCTTTACGCAGCACTCATTTCACTACACTTTATCTGTACTTCACTATCATTACACGTACATGCACTACCACAACATGAACTTACAAATATTCAGTCAAAAAATCAACAGAGCCAGATAAAGGTTCTACGACTGCTGCAGGTATTTCATTCCAATTTTTAATCGCACGATTAATAAATGAATATTTCCCTACATCGGATCTTTGATCTCTACTTTTTATATTTAATTTGTGGTCATTTCTCCCAATTCTCAAAGGGGTGTCTAGACTTTTCGTCACTTTTGCCCACGCAGATGACTTACTGCACCTGAAGGCATCTATGTAGATGTTTTCAAAACATCGATTTTCGTACAGAGACACCGATATATTAAAGCCGGTATTTTTTTAACATCGATGTTTTGTGGTCAATGTTTTTACGTTTACAATGTTTTGTTTGTGAATTAAAAATGCCCATAATCACAATTTTGTAAAACTTAAGATATGAAATAATAGGTAATGATTCTTCTGTCAGTTTGTGTCCGAACATCGAACGCTGATTGTACTACCTTTATCGAGTAGACATCTGTCGCTTGAAATTACCCTGACAACGCCCCGAAGCTGCCGCCCAGGAGCGCGCCAGGAGCACACGCTGCTCCGTGGGAGAGTGCCGGGAGAGTGCCATAAAGTTAGAATCGCAAAGTTAAAAAAAATTGAAATTAATCCCCAAATTTGTCGCTTTTTTGTCGCTCATTTGTTATGCAAAAAAAATAGTTGCTCTTCACTTGACATTGCTATAACAAATCCTGCTAACTTGATATAAAGTTAGATACGCAAAGACAAGAAAATCAAGAAACTTCACCGGATCGGATACACCGGATACATCGGATCTTTGACGCGTGAGGACATGACGACGAGGCAGGCGTGCGCGATGCCGCACCGGATCTGCTGCATGTAGACTAGTGATGGCAAATTTTACCAAAATATCGATACATCGCTAAAGGGTTTTCGACGTCGATGTCCCAGGTTAACTACACGGGAATTTGTCGCTGACAACTTACCATAAAACAAATTTTGTTACTCTTTAAACAGAACCAGAAATGTAATTTCCCGAAAACGCGGTTAGTGGGCACCGCAGTATCAGGAAATCCAAGAAATTATACAAATAAATAAAAAATAATTACATGGGAATTTGTCGCTTTTTTTTCGCTCGAAACCACCCGTAAAATATTTGTTTTTTTGAAAACTCTGCGATTCTAACTTTACGGAGGTCTCCGGGAGGGCTTCTCGGCCCGCCGCGTGACGACGAGGCTGGCATGCGCGATGCTTCGAAACCATCTCAATTGCAGCAGCAGGAGGAGGGAACCGCGTCTTCTGCGAGTACACAAAATGTCGACACCTTTTGGAAATCAGGGAGATACATGAGGATGGAAGCAACGGACGATAACAAATTAAATTTGTTTCGCCAACTGGCAAATAACGGCTTTTTCTCTATCCATGTTACACTTGAAAGAGGATATTGCTTCTTGTATCGAAATATTTTCCATAGTTTTGGAGATTTGGGCATTTTCTCCCCAATTCTTTGGGGTAACTAAAATAGTAAACATTCAACGACAAGGACTTAAGTTTGGCGATTTTCGACATGAGCCTGATTTTTCTCAAAACCAGAGCCCTAACCTGAAATTAAATGGCAAATTCACTGGTGATAAGCATATTTTCAAAAGATGGTTTGTTTTCAGAAATTCGCGAATAACTTACGTAAAAAACGTAATTTTGTTCAAAAATGTACTCTAGGAAATCGCCATGTTTAACCGGTACTTATGAATTGAAACTCTTGGCGTACCTGCCAGATAAACAGTAATGTACGAACAATCTATTTATTTATTTATTTACGTTAAAAAACAGTTAAAAACTGCGTATGACGAGCTATGGGGAGAAGTGAATTTTGTGCACGTTTTCATAATTCTGTGGTCTCTATCCTAAATCATATTTTAGTCGAATTTTGAATACAGAAAAGAGAGGTTTTTTTCGAGTTTTGTTGACAAAATATTCGCTCCTATATAATAAAATATATTTTCAAAGGTAAATTAGCTATAAATTCCTGCCCTGAACCCTCATGTTCTTCATGAAAGAATAATACTTTTTGCCGCGATAATATGAAAAACGATAATTTGAATAACTATATTTCCCACTGAAATTCAGAAGACGTGCACAAATAATGAAGTTACATTTATGTCCAGAAGCAAAACAAGGGACCATCTCAGCATTTGCTCAAGGATCAAGGAAACTGGACGAAAAACCTGATCGAGATGGGGGCCATCAACCCAGAAACTGTGGTACAATACTTGTTACAGGTTCTTCAGAATTATACAGTCCAAATTATAAATAATTACATTAACTATCATTGTTAAAATTAATTCTACTTTCCTTTTTGATGCTCGGCATAGTCTCGAATTGTATAGAAACAGTTATGCAGCAGAAAAGATTTTACTTGGGACTTAAACTTTTCTATTGAATTTAATCGTTTAATGTCTTCTGGCAAAGTGTTGTAGAGTAATGTACATGAATTGTATGTGAATTTTTTGTAGTGAGCTGTTGATACTGCCACTTGGTGAATATGATTACTACGTCGTGTGTTGTACTTATAGACATCGGCGTTTGCTGGAAATATATTGCCGCCCTTAAGTAAGTCATTTTTGACAAAAACTACTGATTCGTAAATCAGGAGACAGTAATGGTAAAATTCCTAGATTAATAAAGAGTGACTTACAAGAATCACGTGGGTTGGATTTGCTTATTATTCGTACAATTTTTTTTTGTAATCTGAAAGTCTGTGAGCTATAAGATGTGTTTCCCCAAAATATTATGCCATATCTGAGGCGGGAGTGAACATTGGCAAAATATACACAACGAGCTGTATGAAGGCTGACGGAATTTGAAAGAATTCTGAACGCGTAGCATAATGAACTCAATTTTGTGTTCAATTCATTTAAGTGGGCATTCCATTTGAGGTTTGACTGAATTGATAGACCTAAAAATTTTGTTACATTAACATCAGTCAATGGCACACCATTCATTTTCAATGGAGTACAGAATTTTTTATTTGATATGGAAAACTGCATTGAAACTGTTTTATTTTCATTTACTTTTAATTTGTTATTACGGAACCAATTTGAAACGTCTGATATTGTACTATTTACGGTTTCTTTGTTGCAAAGAATATTTGTATCATCCGCAAAGAGAACTGTTCTTCCGTTTCGAATCGCTAAGGGCATGTCATTTACGTATAATAGGAAGAGAATAGGGCCTAAAATCGATCCTTGCGGGACTCCACGTGCAATTGGCAAAGAACCTGAAAGGTGTGTACATAAAGTTCCATCATTCCAGTAAGGTATTTCTACTCTCTGAGATCGTAGTTTAAGGTACGAACATAGCCAATCTAGAGCAATACCACGGATTCTATACGAAGGTAATTTTGAAAGTAAAATGTTATGATCAATGACGTCAAAAGCTTTTGAAAGATCTAAAAATATTCCAATAGTTGCTTCGTTTTGATCCAATGATGAGGCAACATCCTTAAGAAAAGAAAAAATGGCTGTTTCCGTAGATTTTGATTTCCGGAATCCATGTTGGCAATTTGAAAACGCGTCGTGTTTATTGAGAAAGGTTTCCATTCGCCCATAAAAAAGTCTCTCTAATATTTTTGAAAAAAACTGACAAAAGAGAAATTGGCCGATAATTTTGAACTTCATTTTTGTTGCCTTTTTTGAAGAGCGGCTTAATCTTAGCTGTTTTAAAAATATCTGGAAAAATTCCGGTGCATAAGGATGCATTAAATATGTGAGTTAACGGCATGCAATTGGCAAAGAACCTGAAAGGTGTGTACATAAAGTTCCATCATTCCAGTAAGGTATTTCTACTCTCTGAGATCGTAGTTTAAGGTACGAACATAGCCAATCTAGAGCAATACCACGGATTCTATACGAAGGTAATTTTGAAAGTAAAATGTTATGATCAATGACGTCAAAAGCTTTTGAAAGATCTAAAAATATTCCAATAGTTGCTTCGTTTTGATCCAATGATGAGGCAACATCCTTAAGAAAAGAAAAAATGGCTGTTTCCGTAGATTTTGATTTCCGGAATCCATGTTGGCAATTTGAAAACGCGTCGTGT